>OZ024836.1:66054579-66268894 GCA_964016985.1 Anodontia alba | reverse complement strand
CTGGTCCAAAGAGTGTGACAGAAGAGTCTACTCGAGTAATGGGTTAAAATAAAGACCTGTTGCAAGACAGGATAGCTCGCCTGAACTCACTCTTGTCAATTAAATAAAAAATATGACTTTTACCTTAAAATCAGAAAACTGCAAAGAGAAAAATACAGGCCTGTGTCCAAGCCTGAAATGCATCTTCCACAATCAATCAAATGTTTGGTCCATTTATATCACGCTATGTAAGTTGTGTAAAAAAAAAAAAAAAATGTCTGCTGATACTGCAATTACGCAAAGTAAACCTTAATCAAAATTCTTGCTTAATCATGGCTCTTGGTAAGACTGACATTTTAACCCCGAAGTTCTAATATTTTCTTATTTCTCCACAAAAACATACATTGTGGGTACTCGTCGGAATTGCCTCAAAGAGGCAATTCCGACGAGTACCACAATGTATGTTTTTGTGGAGAAATAAGGAAAAAATAATTCTATGGATATAGCTCTCTTCTGGAGCTTTGAATCCGGTAAGCCACGATAAGCAGAATCCAATATGTTTAGCCCTAATTGGGTTTTGTCTATTTCCTTCTGGTGAAATGGCCACTAAATTGAATTAACAGAAATCTCCAGATAAACTGCTGTTTGAGGTATCAACATGTTGATATTTTTCTGGTTTTTCTATGAAATACATACTGCTGATACTAATCAGATGCATCTGAGTGGGGTGGTTCTAATGGTGTCTCTAAAGGTATGTTTTCGAAGAGAAATGAAAATAAAGTTTCGCCTTATATTCGACTAACCTGGAGGTATGCAAAGTTGTGAAATGTTGATGAAAAATCAAGCGTTATTTTTGTCTTTACTGTTTCTATGGCAATGAAATCAGACTGCCAAATGGTAAAGGTTTACAACTGTCGTAGCCTGTGGCAATTGCAAGACATATTTGGAAAGAATGGACCTTTCATTAATGCTTAGCATGGGTCAAAATTTCACAGACAATATTTTGAAATATTTGTCTCTTTGACATTTAGCATTCTGAAATACATGAAACTGTCTTTTTCTTTTCTTTTTTTTTTTTTTTTCCCAGGACAGGCTTTTATAATTTCATGCGAATTATCTCCGTTACAGATAATATGTCTGAAATGTCAAAAACTGCCTAAATGTCAAAGCCTATTTTCTGGGAAAATAAATATATATCATATCTGCAGAATTTGCCCAGACAGCGGTTAAAGTTACTTGGTTAACAGTGAAATGTCATAACAATTGCACTGATTTTGATTTGAATTGGGAGATGCCCGAGTTTTACAACCCAGTCAACACTGTTAAGGTAATGTTGAGCAGGTCAGTCAGGGAAATACTTCTCAACAACAGCAACGTATGTTGTGGTAACTCATTAGAAGTGCCTCAGCAAGGCACTTCTAATGAGTACCCACAATATATTTTTAGTTGAGAAATAAGAAAATTATAAACAACTTTTTATTGAAAAAATTGCCTTATCTGGAGCTATAAATAACTAGAGGGTTGTCTAATTTCCATACATTTTTATTTAGTTACGAACATTTTGAAGGCACTGTCATATATTTCATAAGCAATTCATTTTCTGTGTAGTGGAGAGAAAAATCACAAATCTATAATTTATTTCCCCCCATGCTTTATATTTGTCTCTGCAACTATATAGTCTAAGAATTATTTATTTTTGTTTGAGTCGAGCTGGAGTTTTACGGCCCAGTCAACACTGTTCATGTTCAGGTCATGTGACCCCAGTTTTCCATGGCTTCAGATAAGATGCTTTTTCAACCCAAAATTGCTTATATTTTTCTTACTTGTCCACAAAAAAACATAGTCGACTCTCGTTATCTCGGTCCAAGGGACTCTCTGGAAAACTTGTACCTCGACATATCAGATTTGCTAATTTGAGAAAAAAATAAATAGAACAACCAAATTTCACAAATGAATATGTAATTTGACTCCTGAAGTTAGAGATATATTGAAAATATTGTGGAGGTGGAGATATTGCTCCTTAAGAGCAATTTCTCCTCTTTTCAACAATATTTTTTTTCCTGTTATTAGATTTCTATGTCAAAACAGGGACCAGATTTTCACTTTGAGATAAGCGGTTATTCGAGATAAGCAAAATTGAGATAATGAGAGTCAAATGTATATATTCGAGGCACTTCTAACGAATACTCACATCATAATTATGTTTTTATGGAGAAATAAGAAAAATTATCCAAGAATTATCACTAAATACTTCTTCTCTTTTACCAATCCTTTGGTATCAGTCACTATAGCTCATCCTGAGAGTATGGCTCTGTTGAGCCTAAAAAGCGCCTCATCTATTCTGACACAAAACTTACCCTCATTATCGATGACAAAAGGAACATTATCGTTTTGTAGTTCATATCCACAGATTTTACTGAACTCTTCTGATTCATCCCCGTCATGTGCTTCTATTTTTAGGAGGCTATCATATAATCTCTCCTCTTCCATCTCGACAAAGTATGACATTTTATCAAATACTGGTGCAAACTTGTCGACATCGTGTACCGTTATTACCACTACAGCTCTGTAAAAATATAAACATAGGTCTATGTAAGAGTGGGTAGCAGGTAAATATTTTCCTTATTTCTCCATGAAAACATACATTGTGGGTACTCAATGAGGCACTTCTAATGAATACCAACAATATATGTTTTCGTGGAGAAATAAGAAAAATATCAATACTTTTGGATTGAAAAAAGCATCTTATCAAGAGCTATGATACAAATATAACCCCATGGCAATATTCATAGTTCTACATAAAGCGAGTACAGTCAAACCTGTGTTAGTGGTCACCTCTATTAAGCAGCCAACCTGTATTAAGCAGCCAGAGGAAAGTTGCCCCAAAATTCATAGACATATATTTGAACTGTATTGAGCAGCCACCTGCCTTCAGCAGCCACATTTTAAGCTTTCCATGGGTGGCTGCTTAAGACAGGTTTGACTGTATGAAGAATAACATTAAAAATAAAAAAAATAGATAATCCCTAAAGGTAATGAATGCTCCCACTACTGCCAGTTCGGCTTTGTAGAATTATTATCATAGCAACAGATAGGACGCTTTTTTCATCCTAAAAATGCTGATATCTTTCTTATTTCTCCACGAAAACATATGTTGTGGGTACTCATTAGAAGCGCCTCGGCGAGGCGCTTCTAATGAGTACCCACAACATATGTTTTCGTGGAGAAATAAGAAAACTATTATGTGGATACCCCCTCTTATCTGTAGCTATGATTATTTTGAAAAAAAATTCCATGCACATAAGACAAAATTTCTAAGTAAATCCAGGGTATGTTACTCTCGCAGTAAAAATTTGATCAGAGTTTTGTGACCTTTATGCACATGCCCCGCCTACATTCTTACTTTCAGCAAGTGTCAAATCATTATCTTGAAAACTGTAGGAGAAGTTGCGGAGATATGATCCCTCACATGTCATGTGAATAAGGCCATATTTCTAAGTAAATCCAGGGTATGTACATGTAACTCTAGCTATAAAAACTTGATCGAACTTCTGTGACCTTTATGTACATGCCTTGCCTATATTCTTACTTTGCTGCAAGTTTCAAATCGTTTTTTTGAAAACTGTAGAAGCTGTGGAGACATAAACCCTACTATGCATGGGTATATAATGAGACAAATTTTCTAAGTAAATCAAGGATATGAAACTGTACCAATAATAATTTGATTTGGGTTTTGAGATTTTTGTGCACATGCTCAGTCTATATCGTTACTATGGTGCAAGTTTCAAACCATTATCTAGAAAACTGTAGAAGGACTTGCAGAGGCACAAACAATACTATAATGTGTTACAGACGGACACACAGACGAACATATGTAAAACTATACGTCCTCTTCCACTTCGAGGAGGAGGTATAAAAATTCTTTAATTGGCAAAGTATAAAGTTTGGTATAAAAGTAAAAAAAACATTTTTCATTTCCATATCAAGAAAACTATTTTTGGGTTAGGGCCATTTTTATGGGTCAGTTTTTTGGCCTCAGTAACACTTGAACAGTTTAATCAAAAAGAGCAAACATCAAAATGGATTAATCAAAATAGTAGCAGACAACATTCAAATTTCATTTTATTTTTCTGAGAAATGAGGCTTGATAGTTCATGTAAATATATGCTTAGCTGAAAATCAAAAATATTAAATTGTCGTCTGCTATAAATTTGAATAGCTCTTGAAGCGTTAACAAATTAACTTTATTACAAATTCTAACATGCCGTTAATGCTTTCCCATTTAGCCTAATGGAAACGTCACCATGATCAAACTACAATAATTCATGTCATCAATGTAGTGCATGCAAGGGGGCGCATTTGATGACATCGCATGTACACATTTTTTCACAACGTCCGCTGCAAAAGAGCTCTTTGGAAAACATTGCAACAATGTCGACTTTCCTTTTTGTATTATGCAAGAATCGAAATAATTTTTCTCTACTGTGAATTATTGTGATTAAAGCATTATGTCGCCAGGCAGATGAGAATATTACTTCACTCCGGCTTTGAGGTCATGAAATTATACGTTGCGATCTGCCATCCAACACTATGCATTATTCGCAATGATTCACAGTGAAGAAAACTTAGTTCTTACTTTGTACCCTGGTCCAGCTGATCCCGGATATACCCTGCCTTTGCAAACAGTGTAGAGCCAGATCAGTTGGCTTCTAAAGAAGCCACTGATCTGGATCTGCACTGTTGGCCATTTAAATGTGAATTTGTATCAACAACCTGGATATAGTAATCTGATTGGCTGAAAATTAGGAGTGGGTATGGCATATTAATATATTCAGCATGACAAGGGTTAAAATGGTACCAGATAAAGCACATTTTTTATCAAAGTACAGCTGAATGTCAATGGCTCAAACATCTTTGGGACCATGGAAAATTGTTCTAGACATGGGTAGTTCCAGCCACTTTGCATTAATTGGCCATGGCGCCAGGTCAGGAATCAAATGGCGATAATTTAGAGAAGTCTTTGCGATCTTCCATACAATAATGGTATGTTGTGTGTACTCATTAGAACAGCCTCAATGAGGCAATTTTAATCAGTACACATTACTTACAATTTCATGATAACGTAAGAAAATTTCCTTAAATAATTTTTTCTAAAGCAATCGGAAGAATTTCTTAGGGACTTAAAAACAAATTCGAATCAGCCTTGGTAAAGGAGCCATGAGTGTTCGAGCTGTTGAGGTTTCAACTGTACTGACATTTTTTTTCATATCTTTCCACAAAATCTTATTTTGTGGTTACTCATTGGAGGTGCCTCGCTGAGGCATTTCCAATGAGTACCCACAACATTATGTTTTCATGGAGAATGAAGAAAAACCTTCGTCTGAGATACTGCTCTTATCTCGAGCTATGTTTATCAGCTGTGGTCTACCAAAATTGAGTACCACCAATAAGAGAGCTTGGGTTTGTTCAATGCCTGAAGTTAAGTATCTTCATTAATTTGAGAAATTTAGTTAATTTATGTCCTATATAACACAAAGCTCCTTGTATCCTAACACGGATATTTACACAGACCTTGATTATGTTTGTACATCCAATCAAACTCTGTCTAGACTTTTTACAATTCTCAGCAAGTTTTGAGTTCTTAGTACACGTGAACTTCTCTGTAATATGGTTCCTTACAGCAAAGTTAAAAGAGGACCCCCAAAAATGTTGTATCAAAACAAAAATATATGAATAACATTTAACTAACACTGTCCCTGCAATTGTGTTATAAAGAGGTTCAGATGATGATGAGTTCAGGTTTAACGACGCATCAACCCATGAGGGTCATTTGCGTCAAAATGGTGAACTAACATGGTTCTGTAATGAAACGATTATAATGATAAGTCATAAATGCACAAAGTGTAAAACTAGAATGAATTTAAAAACTAAAGCAGTTATACTTTGTTAAAAAGATTGATGTGTTTTAAAAACATAAGTATGTTATCAGTCGGTACATTTTCAAATAAGTATCTCAGGTCACTTTTTTTGGAAGAATTGACGTCACATATGAGAGAATTCAATGCAGTCGATCAGAAAGTGTTTCACCGTAAAAGGTTCATTACAGCTGATACAAAATGGCTAATCTTCTCGTTTGCGTAGATAAGAATGTGTGAGTCTAGTATGACCTATATATAGATGAGTAAGAACCACTTCTTCTCGCCTTAATGATCAATAAATGGTATTTTTACCAAGAACCGGTTTTATTTCATGTAGTTTATTGAATGTCGCTCTGTCCCATGACAGCTGCCATTTGGATAAGATGTACCTGGTGATAAAAGGTTTAAAATCTGTACACGGAAGTTTAAAATTTGAAATTTCTAGATCGAGTGAGGCCTTTGCTTTTACATCGGCAGCCTCATTACCTTTTATGCCAACATGGCTGGGGAGCCAACAGAACAAAATTTCCTTAGTTTTCGATAACTTGTGATGTTTTTCTATCAGATTCTAAATTTTGGAATTTTTGGAAGATGTGTGGTTTAGAGATTTCAAAACAGAAAATTTGTTGTCTAAAGAATTATTCATAACGTAATCCAAAGCCATATCAATAGCCTTGGATTCAGCAGTGAAAATAGATGAGCCATCAGGAAGACGGATCTTTTCATGTTGGCTGCCCGATATATATGCACAGCCAACCTTATCTTCAACTTTTGAGCCATCAGTGTAGATGTGTTGATAATCTGAAAGTCGCGATTGTAATTCTTGGAAGTTTTGTTTCATGAGATGTGAATCAGAAAGTGATTTTTTGCTGTTGTGTAAATCGAAAAGAATGGTTGGTTTAGTTGTGCACCAGGATGGAATATCAGAAAAAGAGTGTTTTTGGATGTTTTTAGTGTTAATATTAGCAGATTCTAAAAGTGGTGCTATACGAAGACCGAAGGATTTAATTGCGTTAGGTTTTCCCTCATAATATTTCTGAAATTGTGGTGGAAATGTGACTTCAAAAGCAGGGTAAGTAGGGTTAGGAGCAAGTAAAGAGGTTCAGTTGTTTGTTTGTTTGTGTTGAGGTTTTACTGCCCAGTTGACTCATTAGGGTCATGTCGAGCATGGCAAGTTTACCTAACCACACTTTTTCCTCGGCAGATTTTGTCCTCTAAGCAGTTAACCAGTACTTGTACACACTCTTTTGCCAGAAAATGAAAACTAGCCTTCTTGAATCAGCAAAAGGGAGAGAATGACTGTAGAAAAAATTTCATGATCATGTGTGTGTGTGGTTTTTATACCATTTTCCAGTCACAATCAATGACAGGGCCTTGATGTTGCGTATGGTCCTCAATGCTCTCTTTACAACAGCCAATTCTATTATTTCCCAAGGGTGGCTGGCTGTTGCAGAGCAACCATAGCTCTAGATCAGAGGGGGCATCCAGTAAATATTTTTCTCACTTCTGCGGTAAATATTTTTCCTTACTTCTCCAGTAAATATTTTTCTTACTTCTCCAGCAAATATTTTTTTTCTTACTTCTGCAGTAAATTTCTTACTTCTACAGTAAATTTCTTACTTCAGCGGTAAATATTTTTTCTTACTTCTGCGGTAAATTTTGTTTTTTTTTACTTCTCTAGTGCATATTTTTTCTTCTTCTCTTGTAAATATTTTTTCTTCCTTCTCCAATAATTTGTTTGTGCTGAGGCGCATCTAATGAGTGCCCACAACATATGTTTTCATTGAGATCGTCAGTGCACTTCTAATGAGTACCCACAACATATGTTTTTGTGGAGAAATCAGAAAAATATTATCTGATACAAGGAGACAGTCTGCATGAAATGTCAAAGACTATTTTCTGGGAAAAATAAGAAAAATATTACCAACTGGTCATCTGTTGTATGAGCCATGCGAGAGGCGAGGGTTAAAAGACACCAAGCTTTTTGACCTCTTGTAGTAAAGAGGATACGTACAATCAATCATCACAAAAATACGGAATTTTTTTATAATATTTCTGCTTGTGGTAGTTTAACCCTTGTCCTTCTGAACCCGGATATACCATGTCTATGCAAACAGTGTAGATCCAGATCAGTTGGCTTCTGAAGAAGCCAACTGATCTGGATCTGTGCTGTTTGTCAATGAATATATGAATTTCTATCAAAAACTCAGATCAAGTAATCTGATTGGCTGGAAATTAGAAGTGGGTGTGGCATCATAATTTATTCAGCAGGACAAGGGTTAACATCTTACCTTCTTTGAGTTTGAATTTTGCAGCACCGGTAAATCAATCTAGATGCCATTTATATATATATATATATACATATATATCAGGGCTCGGGAAAACCGGAAAAATAGCCGGTCTGGACCGAAATTAAGAATTCTGGACCGATTTCAAACACCCCAAAACGCTAAAAAATCGGTCCAACAGGTTTGTGCCTTGAACCCAATTTTTCCCCAACCAACCAATTTTCACGAATCAATGATGTCTAAAAAATCACAAACGGTCAAGTCTTCCCAAACTGACAACGTCCGCGCACCTTTTAAATGCGATATTATGGTAGTTAAAAGGCTCTAAACGGTCATTTGACATGTATATTGGAGAGACAGATGAATAACGGCAATCTACGAGAGACAGATGAATAACGGCAATCTACCGCAGCACAAATTAATTACGTCATTATCCAAACATTGTCAAAAAATCAACACTTCACTGACCTTTGTGCGGTAAACAAGCGATTAACACGAATCATCAGTAACGGTAGTCTGATAATTAATCCGTTTGTGTGACACGTGTGAATACACTAAGACTGCAAAACATCCAGGTGCAGTCGGCGTGTCCAAAAGATCAAAGGTCGCTTTACTGAGAGTGATAAAAGAATGCACCTCTTTGAACGCACCCATTTTCTTCCTCTTCTTTTTTGTTTTGATCAACACGGTTTGTCGGTCCCAGATTTGATAAATTAATTCCCAAACCGTGTACGTCCTGATCAGATGTCGCATACAACGGCGTCTGATCTGGGTATTATTGATTGCTTTTTTTTTTTTTTTTTTTTTTGTTGTTGACTGCCGTAACACGCGAGAATAATTCAAGGTAGATTTCACGGTAAAAATAAGTAATGCACCACTTGCGCTAGACAAGATTGGTCAGTGCTTAAAATTTAACCAGTCTGGTCAAATCTTGAAACATTGAAAACTGCAAAACCGCCCGTGGCGCAGGCCTTTTTTATTACATGAAAGTCGTTTCGTTCCGTCTCTCCTGTTTCCCGCCGTCTTCGCGCTTATACAAGACGGGAATCAGTTGTTTATAAATAGTTTAGGAAAACCCTGCGGAGGTGGAAATAACAACAAAACCGTTTTTTTTTTTCTTTTTCTTTTCTTTCTTTTTACATACCTGACTGTATTTATTGATGACGCCAGCTTTGATCATGCTCGTTATACCCGGACTTCCGTCATATAACGGAGCTGAGGTGTATTATTTAAAATGAGTTATAGGACTGCCAATTGTCATTAGTTTTCGTGACAGGTGATATATATATATTTTTTTTTTTGGAAATGGGCTCATTGATGACGTCATCGTCATCGACTGGACCGATTCAGATTTCAAAATTTCCAGAGCCCTGATATATATATATATATATATATATATATATATATGCAAGGATCAAGCTACAGGGCGACTGGGGCGAAATAGTCGCCCTAGAGGGCACAAAGTCGCCCTGGGAAGCCCAGAGGCAACAAAAACTTCGCCCTCCGTTTTTGCAACTTTTGAAAAAGCTAGTACTTGTGCAAAACGAACTTTTTGTTGGGAGAAATCCAGTAAAAAATGAGCAAACATGCAAAGGTAAAAATCTGTTGAAAAATGTTGTTAGATGTATCAGAAATGCCACTGAATGAAAGTCTGATGTGATTTAACAAGTTTTGGAGGAAAACTGTTCGCCTATTAAGTGACCAAAAGATCGTTTTCATCAATGTCATTAGTTTTCGTGGGTGTCCGTTTTTTCATAAATGAACCATCTACATGCTGAAAACTGGCCAGAAACAGCATTAAAAGTGCAAAAAACTAAGTTTAGAAGTTGGCAGACACTTTAGTTTAACAAATTTATTATTATCATTATGTTTATAGCTTACTTACCAAGCCACAGACCTTGATGTTTTGACTATCTACTCAAAAGAATTGTCAATTTCCAAAAAGATATGAATGAAATTATGTGTCCAGATATAATGTATTTGCCCTACTCATGTCTGTGTTACTTTGCATCATTTAATTGGTTTAGAAGTAAGAATGAACAGGTCTACAGTAAAATTTGTTTCCTTCTTTGTTAATTCCCAAGACAATATGATAAAAATTCCCGACAATGCAGTAAAGTGAGTCGAGAGTCCTAAATTGTCGAGCTTTCAGTAAGGCGATAGGTGAACCGAGTCTTGACTTCTCCCTCATCCTATAAAACTTCTCCCTGTTTTGTCTGGAGGGAGAAGTCACTTCTCCCTAAATTTCTGAGCCAGCTTGATCCCTGATATATATATATATATATATATATATATATATATATATATATATATATATATATATATATATATATATATATATATATTTTTTTTTTTTTTTTTTTTAGCTCTGGCTGCCATATTATACAGTGGAGGGGAACTATTTGAGCAATTTTGGTAAAGGAGAATAAAAAGAACTTTTCTGAGAACTTTGAAATCGGACTACTGACCTAGGTGGAGCTGTCGTTTAAAGTTTTCTAGTTTTAGCTCTTGCAGCCATCTTGTTCAGCTAAGCAGAACCAGTTGAGCAATTTTGTAAAGGGCCATGAGTAAAACATTTCTGTAAAGTTTGATGGAAATTGGTCCAGTAGTTTAAAAGGAGATGTCCTTTAAAGAAATTGTTGATGGCAGACACAGGGTGATGACAACAGGTCACATTTACAATGTTGTGCTCATGTGGGCTAAAGATACTTCAATATGCCGTTAAGAAAATTTACCCCGAGTGCTAAGTGTTAAAGGACACCAACCTTTTTGACCTCTTGTCGTAGGGAGGATCTGCACAATCATAAGCAAAAATATTGAATTTATAATGTTTCCGTTTGTGGTAGTTTAACGTCTTTCCTTCTTCGAGTTTAATTTCCGCAGCACCAGTAACTCGATCTTTCAACTCCACAATAAATGGAATGTTTCTCCTGTTCGTGGCGATTTGATACTGACATACAAGTCCTGAAAAATAAAACTAAAACATTGAAAAATAAACTGAAACTCCATACATAATCTGGAATGCTTTTCTTTTCAGGCAAGTTAAAAATTTGTGCTTTACCATTTACATGGTTTTTCAACAAGAAAGAAAGAAAAATGGTAATAACGACACTAGGATAGAAACAAGAGGCCCACGGGCCACAACTCGCTCACCTGAGTGAAACCGCCACTGCAGATATGCAGATGGCATGCAACATTTTTCCAATACTCTTATGACAAGGCAATGGCTTAAACAGTTTTTGAAATATCTTGCTTACAAGGTTAAAATGCTGAAATTTTCAAAACGTCACAAGTAAAACAAGTCACCCCCAATGCCTCCTACCAACTTTTGAGTCAACTGGCATTTCGGTGCAGTAGAAGAAGCAAAAAATAGATTTTCAAGATGGCTGCCATCTTGGATTTCCGATCGGAATGATTATAGCTATTTTTTGATCTACAAGTCATCCTGATGCTTCCTACTAAGTTTCAAGTCAATTGACTTTTAGGTTTAGGAGAAGAAGCGAAAAATAGATTTTCAAGATGGCTGTCATGGAGGCCATCTTGGATTTCCAATTGGCACGATTTTAGCTATTTTTGATGTACAAGTCATCCCGATGCTTCCTAGCAAGTTTGGAGTCAATTGGCCTTTCGGATCAGGAGAAGAAGCGAAAAATAGCTTTTCAAGATGGCTGCCATGGTGGCCATCTTGGATTTCTAATCAGCACAATTTTAGCTATTTTTGATTTATAAGTCACCCCAATGCTTCCTAACCAGTTTGGAGTCAATTGGCTTTTGGGTGTAGGAGTAGAAGCGAAAAATAGATTTTCAAGATGGCTGCCATGGCGGCCATCTTTGAATTTGGACCGACACGATTTTAGCTATATTTGATCTACAAGTCACCCTGATGCTTCCTAGCAAGTTTGGAGTCAATTGGCCTTTCGGTTCAGGAGAAGAAGCGAAAAAGATTTTCAAGATGGCGGCCATGGCGGCCATCTTGGATTTCCGATCAGAACGATTTTAGCTATTTTTTTATCTACATTTCACCGTGATGCTTCCTACCAAGTATCGAGTCAATTGGCCCTGGGGTGTAGGAAGAGTAGGCTTTTAAAGCAATTGTTCACGCCGCATGACGCACGCCGCATGACCCATGATGGACGACGGACATTGACTGACCACAATAGCTCACCATGCGCACTTCATGCTCAGGTGAGCTAAAAATCTGAGCAAATTTGGCTCAGTGGCTTCAGAGAAGTCTTCAAATTCTCAACAATTTTCCCATATAAATGTTATTGGGCTCATACAAATGCATAGGAAAGCAAACTTGACCTTGCCATAAAAAGGTCAAATGTCAACGTACGATAATCTTTTTAGCAATTTTGGTAGATCTCCTGTCCCTGATGATTTGTGCACAGATTTAGCCCAAGGCATCCTCAGTTCTGAAGAAGAAGATTTTTAAAGGGTCTTACCATATATGGGCATGGTGGCCATATTGGTTGACTTACCGCGACCATTTTAGCAATCTTTCGTTCCCCTGACTTAAGAAGGCACAATATGAAATTTGAGCAAATCTGGCTCAGTGGCTTCAGAGAAGAAGAAATTTAAAATTCTCAACAATTTTCCTATTCAAATGTATGGGGCTCATACAAATGCATAGGGAAGCAAACTTGACCCTGCCGTAAAAAGGTCAAATGTCAACGTACGACAATTCTTTTAGCAATTTTGGTAGAACTCTCGTTCTCGATGATTTGTGCAAAGATTCAGCCCCAAGGCATTCTCGGTTCTGGAGAAGAAGATTTTTAAAGGTTTTTACCATATATGGGCATGGTGGCCATCTTGGTCACAGACCGCGACAATTTTAGCAATCTTTTGTTTCCCCACACTAAGGTGGCTCCATATGAAATTTGAACAAAATTAGCTCAGAGGCTTCAGAGGAGAAGTCGTTTGAAACTCTTAACAATTTTCCCATTCAAATGTATAGAGCTCATACAAATGCATAGGGAAGCGAACTTGACCTTGCTGTAAAAAGGTCAAACGTCAACGTACGACAATTCTTTTAGCAACTTTGGTTGACCTCTCGTCCCCGATGATTCGTGCAAAGATTCAGCCCCAAGGCATCCTCGGTTATGGAGAAGAAGATTTTTAAAGGTTTTTACCATATATGGGCATGGCGGCCATCTTGGTCAACGGACCACGACAATTTTAGCAATCTTTTGTTTCCCCACACTAAGGTGGCTCCATATGAAATTTGAACAAAGTTAGCTCAGAGGCTTCAGAGGAGAAGTCGTTTGAAACTCTTAACAATTTTCCCATTCAAATGTATAGAGCTCATACAAATGCATAGGGAAGCGAACTTGACCTTGCCGTAAAAAGGTCAAACGTCAACGTACGACAATTCTTTTAGCAACTTTGGTTGATCTCTTGTCCCCGATGATTCGTGCGAAGATGCAGCCCCAAGGCATCCTCGGTTATGGAGAAGAAGATTTTTAAAGGTTTTTACCATATATGGGCATGGCGGCCATCTTGGTCAACAGACCATGACAATTTTAGCAATCTTTTGTTTCCCCACCCTAAGGTGGCTCCATATGAAATTTGAACAAAATTAGCTTGGAAGAGAAGAAGTCGTTTGAAACTCTTAACAATTTTCCCATTCAAATGTACAGAGCTCATACAAATGCATAGGGAAGCGAACTTGACCTTGCCGTAAAAAGGTCAAACGTCAACGTACGACAATTCTTTTAGCAACTTTGGTTGACCTCCCGTCCCCGATGATTCATGCAAAGATTCAGCCCCAAGGCATCCTCGGTTATGGAGAAGAAGATTTTTAAAGGTTTTTACCATATATGGGCATGGCGGCCATCTTGGTCGACAGACCGCGACCATTTTAGCAATCTTTCGTTCCCCCACCCTAAGGAGGCTCCATATGAAATTTGAGCAAAATTGGCTCAGCGGTTTCAGAGGAGAAGTCGTTTGAAAATGTTAACGGACGGACGGACGGACGCACGGACGCACGGACGGACGGACGGACGGACGGACGGACGAAAAGTGATCACAATAGCTCATCCTGAGCAGAGCTCAGGTGAGCTAAAAAATAGGCTTCAGGAACACAATTGCAGTAACTGGATCAGAAATCATACGTAAAATGCGACAGGTAGAATGAATTGTGATATTGAAAACCATGGTCTTCTCAATCACCACATATCCCTTTACTCACCACCACTCCTGTTATGTACCAGCCGTCAATAAAATGCCTAGTTTCTGTGCAACTGCAAAAGAACAAGACATATTTTCTTTTGAACTGCACAGTAACATGTTAGACCTTCACTGGAATGGTGATGAATTTAACCAGGGATTCATAATCTCTCCAAGAACACCTGTCACCAAACAGCAAAATCTGACCACCCTTGCATTGATAGAAAAATTATATTTGTTCCGTATTTGCTTAAATGGGTACAATTCCTGTCTGATTATATGGGAGACTAAATAAGAGGTTGAATTACATCGTCGATTAGGGATATCGACGACCATGCCAAAATGTCAGCCTTATTAAACTGACACCCGCCTTCAACCCTACCTAAACTAATTCTCCGCAACCACCCATGGAAGATCTCCTTACGATTTTCTTTTCACAACAAGGTGTTGTGCATGTGGAGATAAGCAGCCATGACTATTTAAACCAAAAAGTGTTTGTATTTTTCTTAATTTGCCAAGAAAACATAGGTTGTGGGTACTCATCAGAACTGCCTTGCCAAGGGTCTTTTAGTGAGTACCTAAAACATATTTCCAGGAGAAAGAAGAAACAATATTTACATGTATGTCCAAATGACTTGATAAGGAGGAACATGTTATGATAATTCTGGGATCATTTTTCATACATCTCCATAAATGAAAACGTTAAACTAAAATACCCCGCCATAATTGTGCCGTGGGCAGATAACTCTGTCAAACACTGACGAAATTTGCCCATTAGCAATCCCAAACCTTCATATCATTGCATGTACCAAGTTTGGTTAAAATCCCTTGACATTTAATCAAGTTATCGTCCAGAAATGAAAATATGGCAGATAACTCCATCAAAATTAGATGAAATTTGTCCATTACTAATCCCAAACCAGAGCTCCACAACATCAATGCACATACCAAGTTTGGTGAAAATCCACTGATGTTTACAAGTTATCATCTGGAAACAAAAATATGGGTGTGTCTCGGGCAGATAACTCCATCAAAATTAGACGAAATTTGCCCATTAGCAACCTCAAACCAGATCTCCACAATACCAATGCTTTTACCAAGGTTAGTGAAAAGCCACTGATGTTTATTCAATTTATCATCCGGAAACGAAATACGGACAGAAGACGGATGGACGGACGTTCTAACATTTCCGGTTTTGAGGATATCTCGATGTTAAATTTCCATAGGGATTTAGGGGCAACTCAAATTTGATTTAGGGAGTAGCTAATGTACTTTAAATGGAATAAACCTCAAAATACCTCATAATTATGTCCAAAATAGCCCAAAAATAGCCCCTAAACCATGGATATTCGCCCAGACCGACAAGCTGACGGATGGACGGACAGACAGACAGACACAGGGACGTCCGGGAAACCATAATACCCCACCACTATCGTGTGGCGGGGTATAAAAACACATGTGGTAGGCACTCCTGGGATGTACCTGCCCAAGGAGCTTCAAATGTGTGTCCACAACATATTTCTCCATAGTAATGATTCATAGATAATTTTTCTGATGTCTCTATAAAAACAATGCGAGGCACTTCTAATGAGTACCTATACCATGTTTCTATGGTAAAATTGTGAAAATTATCCCACAATTATCATCAAATACTTCTCCTGAAGTTCTCTGATCTGAGTACAGTGTTCTATAGCTAGGATGAGCTATGCAAGGATGCTCTAAACATAGCTCCAGATAAGATGCTTTTTTTTTTCAACCAAAAATTATTAATACTTTTTCTTATTTCTCAACAAAAACATATGTTGTGGGTATTCATTAGAAGTGCCCCAGGGAGGCCCTTCAAATGAGTACCCTAAAATATGTTTTCACATGGAGAAATAAGAAAAATACATATATTATGTGGATATTCCCTCTTATCTGTGCTATGCAAGGATGCTCTAAATGTCAATAAATCAGAACCAATTTATTTTGCTGCTGATTTACTGAGCAAAAATCAATTTACAAAGTCAAGTAAGAGCCAAGTTATTGAACACTGAGGCAAATAGCAACTGAAATAACAATGCACTATATCTCTAGATACCGTAATAACTCTAAGTATTGGGACACTTTATCTACTTACCATACTTGTCCTATAATTTGAAAGAGTTCATTCTTATACCTCTTGCTGTGTCTAAAATATTGCTGTATGTATGGCAAACAGAGTAGAACCAGATCAGATGCCCCATTCTGCGGCATCTGATCTGGGTCTACAGTTTGCAAACGCCTATCTGTCCCAATACTTGAGGTTATTACGGTAGAATGGATGGGGGAAGGGAAGGACTAAGGAAGGGTCAGTGGATGGACGGATGGATTGGTGGATGGATGAGTGGATGGGTGGGTACATAGGTGGGCGGATAGACAGCTGGAGGATGGATGAGTTGGTGGGTGAGTGGGTGGGTTAGTGGGTGGGATGGTTGGTTGGTCTGTCAGTGGAGGGATGGACTGGATGGATAGCTGGCCAGCATGATGGAAGGACGGAGGGAAGGGCCGGTGGATGGATGGCCAGAGGGATGGATGAATATACATATATCTGGCCTTCAAGCTGGGATGGATGGACTACCAGCTGAATGGATGGACAGCCAGCTGAATGGATGGACAGCTAGCTGGACCGACGGATGGATGGATGGATGGAGAGACAGATTAAAATTTGCATTTTTCATCTATTTTAACAATATTATTTTACAAAGTACCAGTTCAGGCAAAATATTATGGCTACTCATTACAAATGCGGCATCTGGTTAGGGTCTCCACTGTTTGCAAATAGTTCAACCATTTTTTTTAGGAATAATAATATCATATAACCCGACGAGCCTAAAATGGAAAATGGACTCTTCCAATACATAGTGTGGGAGAGTTTATTCAGTCTTTAATGGGTTAAATCCAGCAGTTATTGGGCAGACAAAATTTATATAATTATATGTTTGGCTCCTGGGAATTCCAATAAAATGATTCATATCTTCTAATTCTGCCAATTCAGTAATTCTCATATTATTTGGTCCCTGATGTCAATAATATCGCTTAGCTTGCTGCATGTAAGTTTCATCAGACAACAAATTGAATTTTTTTTTCTTTTTTCTTTCACAGACTTTGATATTTGATGCTAACTGCCTCCTTATGATACAATAAATGTCAAACCCTTTTTTCCAGGGAAAACTACAAAATGTATATTTAAAAGCATTTTTTACCCCAATTGCTAAGCATAACCTTCAGCTCACTCCAGACAAAGTGAGTAGATGACAACTGAGTGACAATTTTCTTATTTTTCACAGAAAAACAACTTGACATTTCATTACTTTGACGACAGGCTGAATGAAATGTCAAGCTTTATTTGCTGTCAAAAATACAAAAATGTTATTTGAATGTCGTCTGCTAATATAAAAATCTACCAGACAGAAGCAGATAACAAAGACCCAGATCAGCTTGTGCACCCACACGGCCTGATCAGGACCTCCTTTGAAAACATTTGGCATGAAATGCCAAAATCCCTGTTTTCTAAGGGAAATTATTGCAAAATGTTGTCAGCTGAAGCTAGGTGTGCCAATAGTTTGGGTAAATACAGTAATTACCATATCAATTTAAAATTTAACCCTTAAACTGCCAATCACAACAATTGCCGTCTGCTTTGTCATCTGCTTGTGATTTTAAGTCATTTTTGCAAACAGTGTGGACCAAGATCAGACTGCTCCTCTAGGAGCAGTCTGATCAGGGTCCACACTGTTTGCCTGTATGCAAAAATAAGTTTGAAAATTTGCAAGAATATTCAGCAGACAACATAAACAGACGACATTTTCTGATGCATGTTTTCTTGGCATTTTAAGGGCTAACCAAGGAAAATTTGTAGCAGACTACACTTTTTTTATGTCAGGGAAAATAAGTCTTTAAATTTCAAATGAATTGTCTGCTTGGCAGTCCATTCATATGAAATGTAAAGAGTTATTTTCTTCAAAAAAATAAAAAAAAATATTTCAAGTTATCGTCTGCTGCAGCTGTGATTGGCACTTTAAGGGTTAAATCTGTCTTTCATTATAAAAAAATGAATAAGATCTACTTTTAACGGGTGTGTATAATTTATCGCTTCATTCAGAAATACAAATCTAGTACTGAAATGAATTTGTAAGAAATTACACAAGGCCTACTGTTAACCCATAAAATGCTTAGCAAAATTTGTAGCAAATGACATTCTTTCTACTTTTTTTTTGAAAATATGTCTTGATATTATTTCATGTGAATTAGCAGATGATTCACATGAACTGTCCAGACTAATTTTCCTTGAAAAAAAAAAAATCAGAATGTCCCCTCCTGCAGTTGTGATGGCGTTTTAAGACTTAATTTATTTCAGTCAAATTGTTAAATTAATATATATATATGCCTCTTCAATCAAGAAGGTATAAACTCTCGATGCCCGAAATTTAAATACTAGCAAACAGCTTTTTTAAGTATTTTTAAATCACAGGACTTGTTCAATATTGAGTATCTAGTGGTACATGTAATTCTGGGATAGTTTTTTTTTTTCATTTCTCCACAAAAACGTATACTGTGGGTACTCATTAGAAGCACCTCCGCACCTCGCCGAGGGGCTTCTAATAATTATCCCACAACATATATTTTCATGGAGAACTGGAGAAAATTATTCCAGAATTATTATCATATACTCCTACTTACAGATCTGAGTTAATATAACATGTACGTATCTTCAATGAAGAAGATATAAACCCAGCCAGGGCCTTAATTGCCCTCAATTTAAATCTTAACAGGTAGCATTTTATTTATTTTTTGTTTTTCTTTTCTCAGAAAATATGGTGGGTCTTTTCACATGAACTGTCAATAACTAAGATGAAATGTCAAGCCATATTTTCTAAGAAAAATAGAAGTATGATAAATGACCTAAAGCTTCAATTACTTTGTTTTCCATACTTTTTTTTCATAAATTTTGCTTTTTTATGCAGTTGTTTCACAAAATACTTAGTGGGAGACCGAGTGCTCCTGTTCGCATATTCCATTTGTCAGAAACTTTTGAGCATAAAATTTTAGAACATTCACTCACTTGTCATCTTCTAAATTCTTTAGCATTTATTTTAGTGTAAACAGTGGCCATAAAATTTAGCTACAATACAAGCAATTCAGAAAATAGTTAAATTAAACTATTGTTGTGTAAAATTTATTATGTAAAAAAGAATATGTCAGAGAATATATGTCTTCCATTATAAACAAACCAAAGCTTTTTTCTTTTGTTTTTGCTGAAAATAAGTTTTCGTTTATAAATTATACATGTACCAAAGATACAAACATCTAAAGGCATTTTGTTACTGACTTCATACATTTCATATATAGTTTCAGTTTGATTCAAATTAACCCTTGTCCTGCTGAACCCGGATATACCCTGCCTTTGCAGTGTAGATCCAGATCAGTTGGCTTCTGAAGTATGTGAATTTACAGCTACAATCTGGATCAAGTGATCTGACTGGCTGAAAATCAGAAGTGGGAATGGTATCCTAATCTATTCAGCAGGACAAGGGTTAAACATACATGATTGTATAGTCCAACTTCACTGGCATGAACATCTTTAACCCTTGTCCTGCTGAATAAATTAACATGCCATGCCCACTTCTAATTTTCAGCTAATCAGATTACTTAATCCGGATTGTTGCTATAAATTCACATACTTAACGGCAAACAGTGCAGATCCGGATCAGTTGGCTTCTTCAGAAGCTAACTGATCTGGATCTACACTGTTTGGTAAGGCAGAGTGCATCAGAGTTCATCAGGACAAGGGTTAATGGGGACCATGGAAATTTGTTCTAAGACATGGACAGTTTGAGCCACTGAGGGCGCCGTGTCAGGAGGTAAATGGGGCTAATTTAGGGATGTATTTCAATCTTCTATAAAATAATAGTATGTCAATGAGGCAATTCTAATGAATACACACAACATACATTTTCATGTTTAAGAAACATAGAAAGACAACTCTTACATACTTGTTCAGCTATACTTGCAACTGCAACAAAGTGCAATATGTAATTTCTGATATTTATTTATTTTTTAAACTTTGAAGTTCAGTGCTAATTTTGTGATAGAGAACAATCTAGATATCTAGATGTCTGTCTTTAAGTTTCCTTTCTTTTGTCAGGCATGTAAGGTTGCTAATTGATAAAAGGTTTTTGGAAACAGTTAACATTTCAATAATCTGAATAATTTATCTTGACAGTAACACTGGTGGCTTGGAGATTATAAGAGCCCAGTCAACACTATTAAGGCCATGTCAAGCCAGTTTCACAGTATGGGGAAATGATATAGTTTCAAGGTAGGTAACACTCTCAAACCCACAACCTTCAGACCACCAGTCAGACGCCGATCCAACTGAGCCACCAAGACTGGCTTAAAATTGTCTCCTGAAATTTTTACCCAATATGCTAAGCGTTAAGGGTAATGTTGACTTTAAAGACCTGTGACTATTTTTTACCTCACACAGCTAATAAACTGCAGCCGGTAGGAGGTCAACCAATCAATTTGAAAGATGATACCTTTAATTTAACACTAAGCATGCTGGGTAAAAAGTCCAGAAGACATTTTGAAATATTTTTCAAACTTTTCCAAGAAAACAGGTTTTGTAATTTCAAGCAAATTGTCTCCAATGGAGACAATTTGCATGAAATGTCAAATCCTGTTTTCTGGGAAAAATAAGAAAAATATTTCAAAATGTCATCTGCCAAAAGTGTTTTGTATTAATTTAAATAATACCATAAGGTTGAAATCATCCAGCTACCTTTCACACAAGAATGACAGTAATTTCTTTTTAATTCACAGCTCCAGATTAGAGTATTTAGATAAATACTTTTCTTATTTCTCCATGAAAATATATGTTGTGGGTAAGTATTAGATTGTGTTGGGGTTTAACGACACGTCAACCCTTTTGGGTCATTTTGTGTCGTCTCCCAGAGAAAGGGAGATAAGAGACAGAAGAGATAGTAGAAGAGATGAAAGAGAGGGACAGGGAAGAATGAGGAACAGGAGTGAAAGTGAAGAAACAGAAGAAATAAAAACATTCCCCCTCTACCCTTACCTGCTACAAGGATAGCAGGCCTTGCCCAACTGTAAGCCAATATCAGCAGAAGATCCTCAGAGGTAACTTCTAGTAATTGTCCACAACAAATGTTTTCATGGAGAAACAAGTATTGTCAATAAGGAGCGCTTATTAGATACTCCAGCAAGGTAAACCAAAACATAACACACAGTCAGAGGGACAACATAAAAACAGTTATACCCCCATACAAAGAGTTTTGGGTGGGGGCTTAGAGGCAGGATCACAGGTGGGTGGGGGTGGGGTGGGGGTGGGTGGGACGGGGGCCACATTAAAAATAAAATAAAGTTTCTGTTTCTTTTATTGTCGATCCCAACAGTATTGCCTCATTGTGTACGCAGAACATATAACCACATGCAAAAAATATCCCAAACTAAAGTTAAACTCAACATCTTGAAAACTGACGGCTCGTTCAGTGTGACCGATTCAAAATCTCTTTTTTGAATCCCTAGGAAATTCTTCATACAGCTCAAGCAAACAAATATATAGGGATACTTTAGGGAATTTTCTTATTTCATCATGAAAATATATGCTGTGTGTACTCCTTAGAATCCTCTCATCTAGGCAATTCTAATAAGTACAATCAACATACCATTGATATTACAGAAAATCAAAAAGACATCACCAAATTATCCCCATTCGCCTCCTGACCTGGCGCTATGATTATAACCCTCAGTGGCTTGAACCACCCATGTCTAGAACAAATTTCCATGGTCCAAAAGATGTTAGAGCCATTGAAGTTTTACTGTCTGATAAAAATCATTACCTTATCTGGAGTTATAGCCAATCCTTGTAATTATACACTGGTTGACATTTAACGCTTCACATGCGGTGTAAGAATTTCAGCAGACAACATTTTAATTTTTTTTCGTATTTACCTAGAAAAAAGGCTTTGACCTTTCATGCAAATTGTCTTCTTAGAAGACAATTTGCATGAAAAGTCAAAGCCTATTTTCTGGGAAAATTAAGAAAGAAAATTATCAATTTGTCGTCTGCTGAATCCGCCTAGAGAGCGGTAAAAGTTAAATACCAAGCCATTTATATTCTGGAACTTTTCTTGTAATCAAAGGAAACACTTGATCTTTTAGCACGCCATATTTAGAAGTCAGAAGACATCTGATTATGATTTGGGGTTTTACATGTGTTTCAACAGCACATGTATTTAACCCTAGTCCTGCTGAACCCGGACATACCCTGCCTTTACAAACAGTGTAGATCCAGATCATTTGGCTTCTGAAGAAGCCAACTGATCTGGATCTGCACTGTTTGACATTCAGGATGTGAATTGGTATCAGCAATCTGGATCAAGTAATATGATTGGCTGAAAATTATACATGGGTGTGGCATCCTAATTTATTCAGCATGTCAAGGGTTAAGTTTTTCTCAAGACAATGGAGAGATGATGATAAAAAGCTCTGTGCAGTGACATGCCATACAGTCATGATCTGAATTCTACTTCAAGCAGGATTCGAAGCAAGGATTTGTGATCCACTGCTGAGAGGTTATCGCAGGGCTAATCAAATCTGAAATGTGACCATCATTTTGCGGTCAAAAATACTGAAGCCCACATCAAATAACCCTTTCATCCCTGAATTCCTGAAGTGGCCTCTTCCATCTTTGAATCTGGACAGGTCCATTGTTGAAAATAGGTGTTTCAGTCAACATTGAAAAATGGAATGGCAAACAGTGTAGAACCTGATGAGATAGCTGATAGGCATGTGTGTTGGTGTACAGTGTTAAAAGGGTTAATCAATGCACCTAAACCAGCTTCCAATTAACCCAGCAGAAGCAGCCTCGCCTCACCTCACCTCACAAAATATGTACCAATTTAACTTCCAATACAAAAGCCAAATTCAATTTGCAAAAGTGTGATTCCATATCCCAAGTGTAAGGCAACATTGTGACAGAGTAAATAGTTATATCAGGCTCTTGAAAATCTACTTTTCTGAACTAAACCAGGTGATATATTTTTCAATCATTCCTCCTTTGCCCATTTTAGACTGAATACCCCTGAATACTCTCCCCCCAACCCCACCCCACCCCCTATCACACACACTATACATGTATATATATTTGACCGGCATAGTGGCTCAACTGGTAGAGCATCCACTTTGTGACCAGGAGGTTGTGGATTTGATCCCTGGCCAAGTGATGCAAAAGACTTTAATAAGAGCTGTTGCAAGATAGCGTAGCTCACCTGAATCATATTTTGCCACCAAAAACTTTAACTAAAAAGCTTTATTTCTTTCTAAGTCTGCCACCTTGACCTCAAGGAGACACATGTGGGTCGGGATGGTTTTTGTTTGTGTTGAGGTTTTACGGCCCAGTCAACCCAGTGGGGTCATGTCGAGCGCGGTCAGTTTACCTAACCACACGTTTACTGGGCAGGCTTAGTCCTCTAAGCGGTTAACCAGTATTGTGCACATTCTTTTGCCAGAAACTGACAACTGCCCTTCTTGAATCAGGGGTCGGGATGGTACAGCACAGAAGAACTTCAGATCAGTACCTAACATCAGGGCAAGTATGATCTGGTGAGATGTGAGATATAGCCTTTTAAAACTTTAAATGCTGACATTGTGGTGACTGCTCCTTTCATGCAGGCGAGCTAAAAACCTACAGAAGCCTTGACCTTTTCACACAACTTGTCCTATAGTTTAATCAATGTAATCCCTGACAGATCAATTTCACACCAGTTGAAAGATATAATGTTTACTTTTTATGAAATCAAAGATCCAGATAAAGATATTAAAAGGTGTAATTTTTTCTGTGTTTTTTTTATTCACTAAACATATCTTGTTAGTACACATTTGAATGGCCTCTATGTGGTGACTCCGGTCATTCCATTATCAATCCACAAGATATGTTTTGGTTCAAAAGCCAAATTTATTAACTCAGTTATTACCTTATCTCAAGCTTTGGCAAAAATCCAGACAAGAAGGGGTATAAGGAAAATATTTCTTTTATTTCTCCACTAAAACATACAATGTAGGTTGTGGGTACTCATTAGAAGCGCCTCGCTGAGATGCTTCTGATGAGTACCCACAAACTATGCTTTTTTTGTGGAGAAATAAGAAAACTATCAACAATGTTGGCAGAAAAAGCGCCTTATCTGTAGCTATATGGCAATGGCAATGCATAATCCATGATGAAAAGATTACTGGATTCATTCTTTGACTAGCAAATCTGAATAAACACAATATTTCAGCCATTTCTACCATATTTACTGCAAGTATTTGGACTGACAGGCCTGAGCAAACAGTGTTGACACAGAATGCGGCATCTGTTCTGGGTCTACACTGCCTGCCATTCATTCAGCAATTTTCAGACAAATCAACGGTCTAGACCTGGTGGTAAAATGGACTTAAATTTTAAGGAATTTTAGGATAAGTGTGATAAGGAGTTGACATGTCATAATATTTCTGGCTAATACAGTAATTCACATAAGCTCATCCAATCAAAACATCAAGGTATTTGCACTGTTAGGCTTATCGTCATAATCCTAAGTACTGGGACAGACAGGCCTGAGCAAACAGTGTAGACAAAGATCAGATGCCACACACTGTTGCAAAGGCAGGGTATATCAGGGTTCAGCAGGACTACAGTTAACATAAGCTCACCTAGTCAATACACCAGGGTAATCATTCAATTTCGTAAATAATCCTACGTTTGGGACAGACAGTGGACACCAAGATCACATTCTGTGGCATCTGATCAGTTTAACACTATCTGCCACTCACCCAGGATTATTTTAGACACATCAATCATTATGGATACAGTAAATGTCCTAAAATTTCAAACATCGAAGTTTCCGACAAAATGACATATGCAAACAGTGCAGATATAGATCAGACTGATCAGGGTCTACGCTGTTTGCCATTTCACTAAATATTGTAAGAAACAACTGCATAAAATCAAAATTTAGACCAAAATAGTATGGAATAGTGTTCAAAATTTTAGGAAATTTACAGTAGTAAACATGGACTTGTTCAGATATTAGGACAAGCATGGTTCAATACAGTACTTTGTTACAAAATTCACAGCCACATCTCCCCATTTACAACACCATAATGTGAACAAAATATCTGGTTGTGCTGGAGGGGAATACAATATTCTTGTGGAACGGAAGGTGAATTTTTCTTTTGAGCTTGGATTTCGGGGCACGTCATGTGCAACCCTTAACTGATTTTCCTTTAATTGTAAATGGCAAGGCACTTCTAATGATCGAGTACCCACAACATATGTTTTCATGGAGAAATAAGGCCAAACTGAAAAATAAAATTTTGTTTGTTTGCAATTGCCTATTACCCACCAAAATCCTCCCTACCCAAAATATTTTTTGACCATTTGGGACAACAATTTTTTTTTTTTTTTTTTCCCTAAATGGCAAATTTACTATGATCAAGCAGGACAAACTGGCCTAAGCAAAAAGTGCAGATCCATCAGACTGCTCCAAGGAGCAGTCTGATCTGGGTCTACACTGTTTGCCTTTCTACCAGCACATTTTGGTACACCATATAATTTTGTGGGGAAAATAGATTTGTTCAAATTGTACGATGATGTTATCTCAGTAGTATGGGTGTTTACTGTTACAGTGTGTAAAATTGTATGTAGAATAGTGTAGCATTTGGGCTATTTTTACATTTTGCAGGAAAAAAAAGGGCCAACCTACCTACCCTACTAAGAAAAATTCATGGGTCGGCAACTGCAAACTAAGTATTTTTATGCCTGGCCTAAGAAAACCATCAGTCACTTGGCCAATCTACACAATACCATAGCTTCAGCCAATATTTTTCTTATTTCTCCATGAAACCATAAGTCGTGGGAAAAAAACCCCGCTTTATCTGGAGCTCGGAATACTCTAAGTCTTTGGCTACCCGAGAAGTAGCACGTAGGTTTCTACTAAAAAAAATTCCAATACAATCATATTCTTTGTTTTTGCTAACAAATTAATGGCTGTCTTAGGAGTTTATATGTCAACACAAAAAACTCTTCCGTTATTTCATGAAAAGACAAATGACAGATTTGTCTGCTATCAGCCATTTCTCCGTATTCTATGATTCCTGTCACGAAATCTTCACAAATAAAAATTATGGAGGAACTGCAATCAAGATTAATCACAGGACCTGTCCACGGCAAGTCCACAGCTCTAGATTAGTTGTTTTTGTTTTAAACAAAGGAGCAGTCCATGGTCCTGACCACAGCTCAAGATTTTTTTTTTTTTTTAACCACTGGACCAGTCCCTTGCACAGTCCATAGCTCTACATGAGCTGTTGTTTTTTTTTTATAAATCACAGGACCAGTCCATGACAGTCCATAGCTCTAGATTAGTTACTTCTAGTTTTGCTTTTTATCACAGGACCAGTCCATGGCACAGTCAATAGCTCTACATAAGTTGTTGTTTTTTTTTTAATCACAGGATCAGTCCATGGCACAGTCCCTAGATTAACTGTTTTTGTTTTATATCACAGGACCAGTCCATGGCACTGGTGATAGCTCAAGATCAGTTGTTTTGTTTTTTTTTAATCACAGGACCAGCCCATGGCACAGTCCTTACAGTCCTTAGCTCTAGATAAGTCTTCTTTTTTTTTTTTTAAATCACAAGACCAGTCCTTGGCACAGTCCATAGCTCTAAATTTAGTTTTTCAACCTGAAGTGTTGACATTTTTTTTTATCTTATTTCTCTACAAAACATGTTGTGGGTACTTATCAAAAGCGCCTCACACTTCTAAAAAGTACCCGCAACATATGTTTTTGTGGAGAAATACTAAAATTCCGAACACCAAAGTCTGACAAAATGGCATATGCAAACAGTGTAGACCCAGATCAGACTGCTCCTGAAGGAGCAATCTGATCAGTGTCTACACTGTTTGCCATGCCACTAAGTATTTTAAGAAGAATAAAATTTTCCCTTCAAAAAAAAAAAGCATTTTAAGAAAGCGAAATTTAAGCCAAAAAAAGTGTGGTATAAAATGTTCAAAATAGGACATTTACCGCTGCAATGTGAGAAATGTACATTCTGACATGTGCCTAATGGGCTCAAATCAGCATGCACATGTGTGCTGTCTGTTCAGTTTTCAATGTCTGCATGAAGAAACCTTGCATGTTTGGCTATCAAAAATGCACACAGGGAAGATTCTGATCAGACTGTGCAAATGAGCAGGCTGATCAAATCTTTGCTCTGTGCACATGTCTGAAGGTATGTTTTCTGAAAATGGCTCAAATCTAAGTACCAATATTTACTTATTTCTACAATAATATGTTTTGGATATTTTATTTGGATACTTATTTCTGCAAAAATATGTTTTGGACTCATTAGAACTGCCTCAAAGACACAATTCTTCTGAATACCCACAACATATTTTTGTTCTAAAAGATATGTGAATACCTTGTATATCTGACCATTGAGTGTCATGCAGGGAACAAAGTTGTTTTTAATGATAACAAATATTGATCAGTATTAATCATAAAGTGCCAATCAACAGCAGCAGACATTATACTGATTTTTTTTTTTTCAGATAATACAAGATTTGACATTTCATATGCATCATCTGCTTAGCAGATGATTCACATGAAATGTCAAGCCTTATTTTTTTTTTAAAAAAAAAAAGTAAGAAAAAATTAAGCTAAAAGCCATTAAAGAATCTTTAACAGTGCTCCGGCTAGCCCATATGGTGGGACGGGCCGCCCCTCTTGCCCTCTCTTGCCGCCCCTCTGCCCTTTTTAAGCTGTCCTCTGTCTTATTTTAACTCTAGACACACAACCCTACATTTTGATGAAAATTTCATGAAAATTGGACCAAAATTAAAAAAGTTATGATGTTTGAAGGTCATTTTTATGTGTGCTCTATTTTTGAGGTATTTATTGTGGAATGGGATTATATTTTGTAACATGTCCTGATACTAAGCACATCACTTGTCAAATGGTGCCCTAATTCTTGTATGACCGCGCAAAAGTGCCCTACCTGGCACCCCTCTGCCCTCAAATCCTAGCTGGAGCACCGTTTAATAAATTCTTAATGTTCAATACTTTTAAGACAAATTGTAATCTCTGTGAGCTATGAGCTATCGACTTATTGATGTATTAATTTTTTAAGGTTTAACAGAGTGCTTTATCTTCCAGCATGCATCAAAAACAGGTGTATTGTTTTAGAAAATCCCACAGTTGGACGTCATCACTCCAACACTAGCAATACTTTCTTTTTAATTTTTCCACCAAAGCATGTACAAAGAAAAAGAAAAATCTAAACGTTCCCCACCAACTACAGACTGCATCTGATTTGGTTATGTGTGTGGACACCTTTTGCTAAGGCCTGTCTGACCCATTACGGTATATTATCATAAGATAAATGAATACTTTTTCTTGCTTGCCCATAAAAATCATACTTGGGGGTACTCATTACAGATGCTTCAGTGAGATGCCTCTAATGAGTACCAACAAGGTATGTTTTCACAGATAATTAAGAATATCAACCAATTCAATTGAAAAAAAAAAAGCACCTGAACCCTTGTCCTGCTGAATAAATTAAGATGCCATGCCCACTTCCAATTTTCAGCCAATCAGATTACTTGATCCAGATTGTTGCTATAAAGTACTTAATGGCAAACAGTGCAGACCCAGATCAGTTGGCATCTTCAGAAGCCAACAGATCTGGATCTACACTGTTTGCAAAGGCAGGGTATATTTGGGTTCAGCAGGAACACTCTCGGCTAATTCAGCAGATGATAAACTGATGATATTTTTTCTTATTTTTTTTCCCAGAAAACAGTGTCTGGTATTTCATGCACGTCTCCTTGGGAGACACTTTGCATGAAATGCCAAACCCCGTTTTCTGGGGAAAATATTTCAAAATGCAGGGCTGTGGAATTACCATGCTGGACTTGTCCAACTTGTCATATTTCCCTGAGTAAGAAATTTCAATTTACTTGTCCTGGGAAAAGAACTTCATAGTTCTAGCTGGACTTCACGGCTCTAGCTATGAAGAGTATCCAGATTATAATTTTTTTTACTTATTTCTCTAAGAAAATATGTTATGGGTACTCATTAGAAGCACCTAACATGCTTCTAATGAATACCAACAACATATGTTTTCTTGGAGAAATAAGAATAAATGCCAATTTAGGCCAAGTAAATTTTTGTTGGACAAGTGGATTTTGACCATTTATTTGTCCATGGACAAGTTCTAAAACTAGATATCCTGCAAATCCTCATCTGTCGAAAATTTCGCCGAGTATGCTAAGCATTAACTGGAGATATGCAGCCCCGAAACCTGAAATACTTACGCGCTGATCCAACAGTATCATTGTCATATGCTGTGAGAGGCGGGTCTAACTTTACCGTTGTTTCATCTTCTCGTATTTCACCCCTGAACAGCGGAATCCCTCTCTTATTTGTATACTTTGATGAAATCACAGGGGAATATATATTTGGTTCTGAAATTAAAAAGACAAAATTTTAATGTTAGTATATTTGCCTTCTGCCACCAAAGTGTGATTTTTATGTTTGAGTTGAAGTTTTATGGTCCAATCAACACTGTTAAGGTCATGTCGAGTCAGTCAGTTAATTAACCTATTCACTTTTTCCTGTGCAGACTTTGTCCTCTACGAGGTAAACCAGTACTAATTTGTGCATGAACTTTCACCAGTATTGAAAAATGCCCTTCTTGAATCAGCTGAAGGGGGAGAATGACATAAAAAAAGATCATTATCAATGGAAGTTATGTGGCCAAGCTGGCATTCAAATTTGTGATTCTTGGATCAGCAGCCATGAGAGTAATTAAAAATACTGTATTTACGGTAAATGACCAAAAATTTCGAACATTTTATTCCATACTAGTTTGGCCAAAATTGTGCTTTTTATGCAACTGTTTCTTAAACTACTTAGTGGAATGGAAAACAGTGTGATCTGGGTCTGCACTGTACTGTTTACGTATGGCAGTTTGTCAGACACTTTGGTATTCTAAATTTTAGGACATTTACCGTACCATAAATATTAAGGGGAATGGATAACTTTCAGAGAAACAACTATATCAAATTTGTTTTCCTTCCTTGCTGCTGATGGTGATTTGGCATTTTTTTGTCCCTTTTGATATTATTTGTCATATTAACCCTTGTCATGCTGAATAAATTAAGATGCCATGCCCACTTCTAATTACCTGGTAGACTCCTGAACCTAGTGATCCGAAGTTGTATGTAAACAAATAGAAATAGGAAACAATTTGCTTCTCTAAGGAAGGGATCTTATGTACAGTTACGCAAACAGGGAACAGGAAGTCACAAAAAGTACCGTATTCGACCTAATTACTGCACTGTGCCCTTAGCTTTTTCAAAGTTATTGGGAAAAAAACGTGTAGTGAAATATACCTATTAAAGGAAAACGTTGAAGACAGATCAGCAGAGAACTGCTTATTTAATGATGCTTATGTGATATGCTTTTGATTTTCTTTAAAAAATCATGTTGTGGGTACTCATTTGAATTGCCTCGACAAGTCGAGGCAATTCAAATGAGTACCCACACAACATATGATTTTATAAAGAAGTGGTTAAAAGTAGACGGGCTGTAATCTAAAGTCTCCGAAATTGCTTGACTGTGCACTTATAGGAGTATGTGCGGTTATTAGGTCCAATACGGTATCCCCCTTGTCACAAATGGCAGAAAAAATACAAGGTGTGTCCATTCACCTTTAAACAAAATACCACATTCACCCTTAATAGTGGACATCTCAACTTCTCACCATTCAGTCCATTTGGCTAAACATATACCTGATGAATGTTTTAAGAAGGCAGCAAAATAGGACTGGCTCACCTTTTAGGAACAGTACGATAAGAGGTGGGGTGTCCTAATACATGTTCATAGCAAAAAAAATGGTAACTACCCATCTCTAAAGCCCTCAAAAACCAAAGTTCAAATTCCCGTCTTATTCTACAGGCGCCAGTGAGCAAGTAGATACTAACACATTAATACTTCTGTAGCTGCATGTAGCAGACAATTTCACATGTACCACAGCTTGACTGCATCTCGGCATACATACCTTACTCGACCTAATTACCCCACATACCCATATAAACAGACAGTCAAGAAATTTCATACTTTCAGGTAACAGCCGACGTATTTGTTGTATCTACATGTACATAATTTACATGTACATTTAAAGCATAATTTATGTTCTGTGCACTCACTTGATTTGACATTAGAGGCTATTCAAATGAGTACCCACAGCATGTGCTTTTATAAAGACAATCAGAAACAAATATCGCATAAGCATCATTTATAATCCTCTCACTACGTCCTCTGCTAATCTTTCTTTAAAATGTGCCCTTATTATGTGCATATTTTATTTTACTGAACGGTTTTCCAAGTAATTCTGAAAAACCTAAGCGCACCTTGCAGTATTAGATCAAATGTGGTAGATGGATAAACAGAGGACCGTTTCTACTTTAAAACCTTAGCATTCTGGGTAAAATTTTCAGCGGACAACATTTTGAAATATTTTTCTTATTTTCCCAGAAAAAAGAATTGACATTTGTCTCCATTTTTTTTTTTCACAGAAAACAAGATTAGACATTTCATGGAAATTGTCTCAAGTGGAGACAATTTCAATATTAAATGTCACATCCTATTTGTTGTCTACTGAATTTGCCCACACCATGGAAAGTGTTAAGAAGTATTTAAGGACGATTCTGGGCTTTCTCCAGAAAGTTCTCCATGAAAACATATGTTGTGTACAGTACTCTGTTCAGAAACCTGATGATATTACTTCTAGTCTGAGTACCACAACATCTTTTCACTGAGAAATAAGATTATCACAGAAATATCACCAAATAGGCCTTCTTCACAAGTCCTCTGAGATCTAAGGTGAAAATGTATGTCAGGCCAACATCAATATTAATGATATCTTACTGGAAGCATTGTACAACCAGTATACTGTTTTCTACAGCTTTTCTCAAGGGAGCGCATGAAGCCAATTTATACTGACACTGTCTAACCACACTGTACACCCTCTAGATGTCATTTTTTCATCCAAGTAAAAAATATTTTTTCTTAACCCTGGTCCTACTGGTGCCGATATGCCCTGCCTTTGCAAACAGTGTAGATCCAGATCAGTTGGCTTCTGAAGAAGCCAACTGATCTGGATCTACACTGTTTGCCATTAAGTATGTGAATTTATAGCAACAATCCAGATCAAGTAATCTGATTGGCTGAAAATTAGAAGTGGGCGTGGCATCTTAATTTATTCAGATTGACGAGGCATTTCTGATGTATGTTTTCTTGGAGAAATAGAATTATATCAAAACTTTCTAACTGAAAATGAGCTATGGCCTGGTTACTCCTCTTATATTTTGGTTTGGATTTTAATTGCCTAGTCAACATCATTTAGGCCATGTTGAGCTAGTTTATCTAACCACACTTTTCCTTGACAGTCCTCTAAGTGGTTAACCAGTACTAACTTGTGCATATTCTTTGGTCAAAAACTGACAACTGCCCTTCTTGAATCATAGGAAGGGAGAATCTCTTATGTGGCGCACTCAATGTGCCATAGATGTTTATTGATCAACAATCCTGTGAATCTGTTTACAGAACAACATTACCAATATTTACCGAGAATTTAGATCTCTCTGGGACAGCCATGCTAATGAAGGGAATCAATGGTATCATTTGTATGCTGACTTGCTGATATAGCTGATGAATACGTCATGTATATTCTGTTGATTTTTCTTGTTTTTTTTTCTTTGATGGAAGATACCATTCAATTCTACTCTTAAAATCAGATTGTGGTTTTAGGGTAGACTAAGAGAACTCGTGAATATACATACACAGGAACCTTCATATAACATGGTTCATTATAGAATGTTTTTTATATAACATGGTGCGTTATAGCATGTTTTTATAACATGGTTCATTATAGCATGTATTTTTATACATTGTATAACATTCCTAATTATTTATAGCAAGTTTCATAGAACATGATTCAGTTTTCAGCTTGAAAAAGACCTTGACTACAGATGTACACAGTGCCAGGGAACTGCACGCCCCTTGGATGGCACACCACAGAAGGAAGTCCAGGTCAGACCTGACAAGCTTAAGGTGGTAGCTTCCTTTTGCTACCTAGGAGACATGCTCTCAGCAGCAGGTGGCTGTGAACTGTCAACCACAACACGTGTGAAAACCGCCTGGAAGAAGTTCAAGGATCTGCTACCAGTTCTCTCTTCATGCCACCTCTCTTTCAAAACACGTGGCCGTGTGTACAGCTCTTGTGTGCGCAGCGCAATGCTCCATGCCAGCAAGACTTGGCCATTGACAAAGCCAAACCCCCAGCATCTGCAGCGAAATGACAGGGCACTGATCAGACAGATCTGCAATGTCAGACCGCAAAAAATTGTCACCACCACATCCAATGAGCTACTTGTGCGGTTTGGCATTGAGGATCTGGACCTCATTCTGAAGGAAAGATGACTCCGATGGTATGGACATGTGGAACGCTCCAATGGTGCAGTCAAGACAGCCTTTGACATACAGGTTGATGGAAAGCGTGGGCCTGGGAGGCCCAAGATGACATGGAAACAGCTGACAGAGGGATCGCAGAGTGGAAGCTCTCGGCCATCAACCCTCATGATAGACATACCTGGAGATCTGGTGTGAGATCTGCCATGCATGCAGCAAGTCAGCTATCTGGAAGGGGGCCCACTGGTGTGGATGTTGCCCCTGTACCTGCATGTTAATCAAAAATCTGATTATGATGATGATAATATGATTAAAGTATGTTTTTTTTTATATAACATGGTTTATTATAGCATAGTTTTCTATATGATATGGTTCATTATAGTATAGTTTTCCATATAATATGGTTCATTATAGTATAGTTTTCTATATAATATGGTTCATTAGTATAGTTTTCTATATAATATGGTTCATTATAGTATCAGAGTTCTCACTAGGATTTTGAAAACAGGAGTTTAAGAATCCATCTCTGAGAAAAGTTGGAGTTAAAATTGAAAAATAGGAGTTTGACCTAGAAAACTTGGAGTTTTCGGCTAAATATGAAAACTTAATATTTAAGGACATTGTCTGGACAACTTCATTTTTCAACTAGTTAACCTTGACCACTGAGTGTCTGGTAAGGATCCAAAAGCTTTTGGGGCTTAGGAAATAGTGACAGGACTTCCATTAACTTCCAGACTCAGGAAGTCCCAGACTTCCTACCCCTCAAATTTGGAAATCCCACAGGAAAATCTAGGAGGTCCCACTTTTTTCCCTGCTGCGGCGGTCTGCCCTTTCTTTAGTAGAACAGAGGTTCTTAATTTAGTGTCACACAGAATCATCATGATATACACTTCTCTTATTTGTGTTTTAAACATATCCTTATCGCTTATTAAATTCGATCGCATCTTTTTGGAAAGCCTGTACTTGTATGTCGGACCTTAGAAAAAGCATCAACATTGGTCCAACTTTGCGTTCGTTTCAAAGCTCAGAGAAAGAAAAAAAGAAAAGAAAATACATGAGAGAAAACACCCAAAACATGTTTTCTTAAAAACAAACTATGCTGAAATTATTTTGCAGAAATGTATTTAATGAAATATTTGCTCGGATTGAAGCTGATCAACACGAGCGAGCGAGTTGCTTACTTCACAAAAATTGCGGGAAAACGGCGCCGACTCGTGCAACAACAAACAAATAAAAGGCAGCTCTCGATGAGTTACCAACAGCAATACGTTCGTTCGCGGAGAATAGAAAGCAAAACCACCGCAATTCGCCTATATTTAGACTTACTTTGAGTCTTTTCCGCGCTGGTAAACAGCGCAGCCGGAACAAGGCTACGAATTTAGAAACAGGTTTTCCGAAAATTTTGACGAAAAATATGTTTTCTTCTCATTTGAAAAATTGCTTTTGTTGTCATGACAAACATAAGCTTCTGAATTCGAATAGATTTAAATTTGCGTTCTGTGCATAATTGTTATTTATTTATTTAATTCACTCGGTAACTCCCGGAAGTGTTGAGGTGTTTTCAGACGACACACGATTTTAAGACGTGAATATTTAAAAATAATAATGACTTCATATAATTTCACCGAATATTTTCGGGTGTCGCAGAAGAAAGTTTAATTATACAAACATCAATTAATCAACTCAGCACGCGTGACAAATACACACAGTGATCACGCAGCCATCAAAAGGGCGCCGCGACGCTTGACATCGATGTCAATAAAACTCCCGCAAGCGGAAAGTGGGACGTCCTTAAAGCTCAGTCAACACAGGTAGCGAATTTCCAATAAGTAGGCGGGGCAAACATCATACAACTCGTTAAAAGTGGGCGGGCTTTTTGACAATATTTGGACATCTCGGGTATCGATTTCGACGGACAAAAGAAATTTCGGAAGTCCGCGGTACGTCTTTGAAGTTCAGTTTGGACGTCCGGTGGCAATAGCGCGTAAATGAGAATCCTCGGAAGGAAATTTTACGCGTACAAAAGCAAAAATAGGCGTAAAAATACGCCGGATTCGGCGTTTCCGAGAACTCTGTAGTATAGTTTTCTATATAATATGGTTCATTATAGTATAGTTTTCTATATAATATGGTTCATTACAGCATGGTTTTTAAGTTAACATGGTTCATTAAAGCATGGTTTTCAATATATAATAGACCCAAAAAGTGTTGTATGCAAGCAAGAATGTACAGAGTGTATTGCAAAAAATATTATCTGTATGCCTGGATTTCAACTGCTTGCAGTGCGTTATAAAAGTCCTATATGCCATGGGATAAACAAACAGCCACTCAATGTGTGTGTGCCACAGCCAGTGCGTTGTAGCGATGCTTCAAAAACTGTGCACAGTGCGTTGTGATAGAAAATGGACAATAAAAGTACAAGAAAATCATCGCGAAAAATTTGGGGTGTAGAAATCGTGCTTTCCATTCTAATACCATTGGAATGGAACAAAAACATTGCCAAAAATGCTTATTTTAGCAGCATTTTAAGAAATTACAGGCGGATCATGACATTGCAAGGACACGTGCTAAACTTCCGCCAATTTGCCAACTAAATAATACAATAAATCTCCAAATGCCTTACAAAAATCATAAACTGCAGTCTTATCTGTGTTCCATGCGCCCAGTGTCCTTCAAAATAAAGCCAAAATAAGCTCAGGTAAGTTATAACATGAACAGGTATACCTTTTGTTTACTTTTTCTGCCCTTTTTCGCCCACTCCAGTGCATTAAAAAGCCAACCCCGGAGCGTTGCAGCCACCACCAGTGCTTACTGATTGACCAGTGTGACTTTGGAGCTCCCTCATTCTAAAAACTTTTTTTTCATGTCAGAATCTTGTGTAAGATTTATGTTGATTACTTCATAAAATGTGTTGTACCGTATTTACCTTAAGTATTCGGACACCTTAACTCCTTACCATATATGTTCTAAAAATTTGAACCAGTACAATTCACTACCAGATGTTGTGTCTAAAAATTGCTGGATGAGTGGCAAACAGTGTAGACCCAGATGAGACGCCGCATTCTGCGGCGTCTCATCTGGGTCTATACTGTTTGTTCAGGCCTGTCTGTCAGAATACATATGGTAAATACGGTAATTAAAATGGTCTTATTCTGTGAGATTTGGACTTTTTTATGGGAACTGCCTTTCAGATGGGCCAAATTCTGTAAGATTTTATCTCACAGTGTGAGATATTGCATGTATGAATACCTAGAGGTCTAAATTAGAGGCAAAAAATGCATTCTAAGTTTCCCAAGAAACAAAATGCAAACCCTTTTCCAATTTAACCCTTAGCCTGCTAGGAAAAAAATGAAACAGGCCTGTAAGAGGGGCTTCCACTACTCGAGAAGTCATTACTCCCTTAATTTTGCCTTGATTTACATGGAATTTTCACATATAATTTGCCGATCGTAGGTGGCCATTTTACCGGCAAGAGGATGGTCACGTGGTAAACCGGGAACTGTTTAAGACACTTAAAAAAAAAAAAGTTACAGGAGACCAGCGTATTGTACATGTAGTATGACAGGTTTTAGAGTTGGCAGATCCCTCTTGGGCACACATAGTCACCTGCAGCAGTCTAAAAGTTAAATTCCTTGCAATAAAAGATGCTTGAAGTTTTAACGATTCAATGCCAGTCTGTGAAAATTCCAGCTTTGACACTGAAAAACCATTAAGTGGCAAGCCTTGAAATGTAGGTCTCAAAATCCTTTTTGTTCTTAATGACAGATCTGTACTTATTAACCATCAAAATAACCACCACATCCTGTCAACTATCTGATCTTTTTCAATTAAACTCACCATAAGCAATAATTTTATTACTCAAGCCATAATTTTATTACCACATATATTTTCATACATGTATATGTACCTATAAATCTTGACTGACATTTACATGTACTGTATGTATATACTCTAGGCAGAATACTTAACCTTTACCACTCTACAGGAAATTTCAGCAGATGACAAACTGATGATATTTTTTCATGCAAATTGCCTCCATTTCTGGGGAAAACTAAAACAAACAAGAGGCCATTAGGCAACAACTTGCTCACCTGAGTGAAACCACCACTGCAGATATGCAGATGGCATGCAACATTTTCCAATATTCTTATAACAAGGCAATGGCATAAACAGTTTTTGAGATATCTTTCTTACAAGGTTAAAATGCTGAAATTTTCAAAATGCCATAAACTTGAAATGCGTTCACAGTACATGATTGTCCCTGCTGTGGGGTACCTGACTATAAAACTGCAAAATTCTACCTGGTACAAATGCCTTAACCTGAGTCTAACAGGATCACGTACATATGTACACATGTACCCACGTACAGAAAACCGAAAAAAACTATATGCACAGCATCATCCGATGCGGGGGCATTATAAAAAAAAAAGTTCAGATATTTTTCAGAAGTCATTTGGTTCATCTACTTTTCCTGTCCTTTAAAGGTTTTTTTTTTTTGGGGGGGGGGGGGGGGGGGGGGGGGGGTTTGTTGTTTTTTTCTATTTTTAGCTCTGGCAACCATTTTGTTCAGCAGAGCAGAACCATTTTAGCAATTTTGGCAAAGGGGCATAAGAGGAACACTGATGTGAAATTATTCTGAAATCTCTCCACTGGCCACGGAGATGTCGTTTAAAGGTTTTTCTTTTTTTAGCTCTGGTTTTGTTCAGCAGAGCAGAACCATTTTGACAATTTTGGTAAAGTGGGATAAGAGGAAATTTTCTGTGAAATCATTTTGAAATCAGGCCACTGGCCAAGGAGGAGATGTTTAAAGGTTTTTTGTTGTTGTTTTTTTTTTTCTATTTTTTAGCTCTGGCAGCCATTTTGTTCAGCCAAGCAGAACTTTTTTAGCAATTATGGTAAAGGGCCATAAGAGGAGCGCTTCTGTGAAATTACTTTGAAATCAGGACACTGGCTGCGGAGGAGATGTCTTTTAAAGGTTTTTTTTTTTTTTTTTTTTTTTTTAGCTCTTGCCGCCATTTTGTTCAGCCAAGTGGAGCCATTTTAGTAATTTTGGTTGAGGGCCATTGGTGGAATACTTCTGTGCAAATATTTTGAAATCAGGCCATTGGCTACGGACGAGATGTTGTTTGCAGATTTTCTATTTTTTAGCTCTGGTGGCCATCTTGTTCAATGGTGCAGAACCACTGCACACCATCTTGGATTTTCGATCTATACAATTTTAGCCCTTTTCGATCCAGAAGTCATCCTGTTGCTAAAGAGCAAGTTTCGGCTCAAAGCGATCTAAGGTTTGAGAAGAGATGTCGAAAACTGATTTTCAAGATGGCGGCTGTGGTGGTGATCTTGGATTTTCTATCAGCTCATTTAGCTATTTTATGTCTCATAAGTGCCCTAATGCTCATCACCAAGTTTCGATTATATCCAAAATATGAATTCTCAACATTTTTCCCATATAAATGTATAGGGCCCATACAGATGCATGGGAAGCAAATTTGACCTTGCCGTACCATCTTTTTATAGATAATTTTGGTAGATCTCCTGTCCCCAAGGATTTGTGCAAAGATAAGGCCCCAGGGCTTATTTGGTTCTGGAGAAGAAGGTTTTTAAAGGTTTTTACCATATATTGACATGGCAGCCACCTTGGTTAATGGACCGTGACCATTTTAGCAATCTTTCGTTCTCCCAACCTAACAAGGCTCCACATAAAATTTGAGCAACATTGGCCCAGAGGCTTCAGAGGAGAAGTTGTTTGAAATTCTCGACATTTTTCCCATACAAATGTATGGTGCGCATACAAATGTATAGGGAAGCAAAACTTGACCTTGCTGTAAAAAGGTCAAACGTCAATGTACATGTATGACCATCATTTTAGCAACTTTGGTAGACCTCCCATCCCTAATGATTTGTGCAAAGATTCAGCCCCAAGGCATCCTCTGTTCTGGAGAAGAAGATTTTTAAAGGTTTTTACAATATATGGGCATGGCGACCATCTTTGGTCAATGGACTGCGACCATTTTTTGCAATCTTTCATTCCCCCAACATAAGGACTCTCCACATGAAATTTGAGCAACATTGGCCCCGAGGCTTCAGAGGAGAAGTCGTTTGAAATTCTCAACATTTTTCCAATACAAATGTATGGTGCCCATACAAATACATAGGGAAGCAAACTTGACCTCGCCATCAAGAGGTAAAACGTCAATGTACAACAATTATTTTAGCAACTTTGGTAGACCTCTCGTCCCACATGATGTATGCAAATATACAGCCCCAAGGCATCCTCAGTTCTGGAGAAGAAGATTTTTAAATGTTTTTACCATATATGGGCATGGCAGCCATCTTGGTCAACAGACCGCATCCATTTTAGCAATCTTTGGTTCCCCCAATCTAAGGTAGCTCCATATGACATTTGAGCAAAATCGGTTCAGCGGCTTCAGAGGAAAAGTCGTTTGAAAATGTCAACGAACGGACGCTCAGACGGACGATGGACGAAAAGTGATAACAATAGCTCAGGTGAACTAAAAAATATTTCAATATGTCATCTGCTGAAAATTTTACCCAGAGTACCAAGCCTAAAGGAGGAGTATATATATTTGGTGATGATTCTGGGATAATTTTTCTTATTTCTCCATGAAAACATGTTGTGGGCACTCATACGATGTGCCTGAGGTAGGGGCTTCTAAAAAGTACCCACAACATATGTTTTTATGGAGAAAACTTGAAAACTATTATGAAATATTGGGAAATGGTGTCTCGGTGGTGTGTTACAGTGGTAAAGCTGCTCACCTTGTCACCCAGGGTCATGGGTTCGATCCCAGGCTTCTCAAGCCTTTAATATGGGACTTTAAACCATGGTCCACATTTCCCTATGACCTAGCTGTTACTGGGACATAAAAAACTCACTCACTCATTTGAATTGTCATTAGCCTCTCTTGTCCCTTGTGTGCGTAAAGTGTGTTTTTGTGTGATAGACACCCTTTTCACATGGGCTGTCTTATTGATTCAATGCCTCTTTGATAGCAGAAGCGACCCTTCAAGTAAATTTATATTGACACGTGCGGTTGCTGCACGCGAGTGAGAATTTCCCGGTCTTTTACCGTAGCATGTCATTTATATTGAGAGCGTGCGGTTGTTGCATGGGAAACCCAGTTACAGGAATACCAAATATAAATATGTATAATTCGTCGACTGGGGGCAGATGTTTGATTCTCTTTGTGATTTTTATGTGTTTTTTTTTTTGTTTTCTACAGCATATTAAGTAAAAATGACCATGCCGGACCCACTTATGTGGCCGGAGTAGACTAAGCCGAAGAATCCAGTACTTGTTGAAGCCCATGTTACGTGCTCGAACAGTGAATCGGGCTACCAATTTTTCTTTTGGAACTAGCGAGCACCCAAATATATTCAGGGAACAAGGCAGCATTGGTTAATATTTTAAGAAAACAAGAGAATTGACCTAATTTTGGTGGATCGGAATGCGGAAATTCGGTTAACACTTTTGGGATAATAGGACCTTGGCGACCAGCGCAGACTCAGATCAAACTGCACATCCGCATGAGCGTGGACGATATAACCTTCACACAGACTGTTCTATATGTTGGAAAAATAAATATATAAATAAATAAATTTATTTATTAAAGATATATCTAAATAAATTTATTTATTAAATTTAAAAAAATGGGACAGGTATTTAGTCAAATTACTCGAGGAATTTCGCATAACTCCGCGAGAAATATTGTCTCCGGGTACAACATTACGATTCCGAGTAACTTCGCACAACTTTGCATAACACATACTTTGCGCGGACTTGCGTGTGTTGTCCGCCGAATATTACGTTTACTTGGTTTGATTCCGAGTGTTTTTGGGAAGTCTGCAAAATGCCGATATTCGGGGTAAAGAGTTTTTGTTCTCTTCTTCTTCATCTTCTTTTACCTGAACTGTACTGTATGTACTTTCCGTTTGAAGTGTAGGTAATGCATGTTTTTCACAGGTATTCCGGCTCTCATTTAGCGGACTATCAACAATGTTTTCAAATATAAAAAAAAAAAAAAAAAAAAAAAAAAACACTTCAAAGACAATTTGCAAATTATTTATTTGAGGTTAAAGTATTATCCCTTTTCCATTAGGCTGACATAATATTACTTAATTAATTAATTAAAGCCAATATTGGTGTCTTTAATAGGTGTCTTTCATAGGTATACCTATATTTTTCATGGGTATTCCGGTATTTCAGTAGTATTCCGGTATTTCGGTGATCCGTGTGACCCCATATTTAAAAACAGAACTAAATTATCAAGACTTTTACGGCAAATCAAAGTAGCAGATCGAAATTTCAGCTAGTGAAGAAGTCCCAGACATTTTTTTCGTAGCGTGTATTGATCGCAACACGATGCAAATGTAAACATTGAAATGACGTTTTGCGGGAAGCTCAAAAGAGGTGTCCATGAACAGAATGTGCGGATAGATTGCATATATAAGTTTGCGATAGAATATAACGGAGCTTTCGTTGGTTTTGATTAAAATATTTTTCACTCAGAACACTCGAGATCACTTAACACTTAACAGACAGCGACGAATGGTGGGATATTGAATTTAAGTGCGATGATCTTTACCATGCAAGTTAAACAGCCTAGGATTGTCATGTCTCCCTGCAAAGATGTCTCTAGTTCCCCATGAGGGAGATATGACGTCATCCTAATTTCTGGGCCAACTCCGTTGAATTAACAACATCAGGATGTGTGATAATGACTACCAGTTGGATACATGCATTGCTCGGAATAATACATAATGCAAAGCACCATAACAAAGTATATGAAAATAAGGAAATTGATTCTCCATCAGGTATTAACAGAATGAAGTTACCGGGGACATGCTCACTATCAAAGGAGAATGAAGTTACCGGGGACATGCTCACTATCAAAGGAGAGTCATGAAAACAAAAAATGGGACTCCTATTTTGGGGGAGTGGGATTCCTACTTTTTACAAAAAGGGAGTCCCGGACTCCTACTTTTAAAATCCTAGTGAGAACCCTGTAGGAAGGTAGGCAGACAAATATGAAATCAAAGTTTCTATTAATTAAAGCATCTTCAAATCCAGAAAAAAAATAAATAAGAAAAAACACTTCTGACATCATCTTGCATCCTAATCTTGAAAACATTTTCCTTATACAAAAGATCATTCTAAAATTGTTGCAGCCTGTTTCCTGATTCTTAATAATAAATGTTTCAGTAAGATTAAACTTTGTCCTGTTAAAGCGAGTCTTCCATTCCATTATATTCTATATCGTTCGTTCCTCTGTCATTACTGACAATGACCTATCCTAATCAACTGTGTGATGTGTTATTATTTGTGTGTTCTAAGATGGCTGATGAGACCAATCTTAGCTCTAAACTGCCTGCTGCAGATAGAACAAGAGGTCTGAGGAAGAAAGCTCTGTAGGTGATGCCTTAGCTCTGATTTTCCGCTGCGCACGTTTCTGGTCGGCTTCGCACAGACGCCTCACAAATTGGGGGGCATCCCCATTGGCAGTTCAATCACATCACCATTTTGTTTAACTTGTCAACAAGAAACAGCTAGATTGTTTTATTTCTGGTTTCTCCCTTTTTCTAGGATCTTGAGGACGGGTTACAGAGCTTCAGTTTATTGTAACACGTTTTCCTGGGAGCAAAGCCCCGGAGATGCCTATTTTTTCGCCATTTTGGACAACGTTTTCCGACAATGCAATAATGGCATCCCATTTTGGACAATGTTTTTCCACAATGCAATAATGGCATCAAGACGCTTTGATTGTCATATTAAATGCATGTCTCCCATTCAGTCAAAGCGTTTATGCGCTTTCGATCATATTTGGAGTACTTCGGATCGAGCTGGAGTTTTTTCCAATTTACAAGCGTAGCCTTTCAAAAAGTATCGATCCAAAAGCAGGATCTTTCGTTTTTTTGGTTGTTTTGGTGGGGCCGGGGGTGGGGGGGGGGGGATTTTTTTTTTCAAATTTCATGAGGCTTGAGAAAAGCTGTTTTTCCGAGACCCTAGATTTTCGATAGCATGTCTGTGATACGGTTACATATTAATGGTATATTTGGCTTGGTTACATATTAATGGTATATTTGGCTATTTCCGACAAGCTCAGCTGCCTCAAGTTCTCACTTTGGATTTTCTGGTACTGGTAGGCTTTTTCCGGTGGTGATGATAGATGGGGAGATTGACATATTTTTTTTTTTTTTACTTTGTTTTCTCAGAGAAAATAAAAAGTTTTGACATAGTGATTCATTTGCTTGGCATTTTCACTGAGAATTAAAAAAATGAAAATGACGTCTGCTGCAGTTGTGATGAAGACATTGGCGTTTGAGGGGTTAAAAATGCATTCAAAAGCATAGCTACTAAAAAACTTAATTGGTAATTATGTGTTTTATAAAACTGATCCGATGTTACCTTACAGGTAAAATGAAAAAAAGCACTGAGTAAATGACATTCTGAACACTTTGAGGCACTGCTTCGAAAAAGCTTAAAGTGAATAGAATAACAATGAAAGGGAATACACAAGTTTTAATAACAAAACGTGTTGTGGTGAATGTCAACACTGCGACTTGTTGCAGACTAGATTTACTTACCAGACGTCGATTTTACAAATCCGATCGCGAAGATCAGACACAAGTTAAATAAAACGTTCATTGTCATGACCTAATGTCATGTAAAACTGGTCATTAACACTCCTCTAGTTGAATTAATTCGTTGTAAACTCCAACTCGAAATCTCTGTGTTTTCACAATATGGCTGACAATACACAATTTATGCAAATGAATTCACATGACGTAACTTTCACTTCCGGTTTGGAAAAGCGATTTATATGTCCGTGGGCGTAGACTGTCTATTACAGCCCATGATTTTTTTTTCCCAGTTACAGTATTAAACCACTTATTCTTCCCGTCAAATGATATATCAAGGGTCGAGGAGGACCATCCATTGATATACAAAAATATTTTACATAGAAAAATACATAAATAACTAAAATAAATTAAAAAAAAATCTGAAAAGTGTGGCATGACAAAGATTGCAAAATTCTATATTCTTTTTTTTTTTTCATGTTTTTTCAATCGTATATAAAACTATATCATCATGTTCATTAATTGCCTCCCTCAATACTTGAGTATTCTCGCAATGCAATGTTCGAAAATATAGATGTTAATCAAAATATATATTTAATTAAAAAATGTATATGTTCTAGAAAATAATAGTTATTCTACTGACAATATATTTGTTGATAAAAACGGTTACTTTTGATCTTGTATCAAAATATTTGTTGATAAAAATATTAATTCACTTTATTGTTTTGCGCCTTGAGGAGAAGAGACCATTTGATCCACCGTAAATATACATTTCTATTTGGATCTGCTAAACTAATAGCCAGATGAGCTGCCTTCTTCTGGAAGGCAGGTCTCTAGGTTCTTAGTTTCTTTTTTATTCCATATTATGTGCGATTCCATCCAATTTTTAGTGTTAAAGCCTATGGCCCAAGTATGTTTTCTTGTTTTGTTTTGTTTTTTACTTAGCACTCAATATTAATTTTATTTTTTCAAGCCTGTAATTTATACCTGTGATATATCTTATAATCTGTGCTAATTGTTATAACTGTATATTTGTATAGTTCATAAATAATGTTCGTCGACAAGATAGCCTTATTTCGTGTTTGTGCTTCTTTCCTTTTGATGTCTCTGATGGAAGGTGTGGGATAATTGTATCGATTCCTGATCATTGCCTTCCCTTCTATTAGGCTAATGTTGTACTGTTGTAAATTTGAAAGTCGACTTTAAATAAAGTTACTTGTATCTTGTATCTTGAATGATTTTGACCAATCTGCGCGCTGTGGCCATTTGTCATTTAAATTCAGAAGAAGGAAATGATGTTGTTGTTTTTTTCCAAGAGCATTCCAGTTTGTCACTTTAGTAGGCTCTCCGCGTTAGGTACATTTTTCTAGAGGTATGATTTATATCTATTTCCTTCTGTTCACTAAAATCAAGATATAATCAGTGAATCATGTATCACTTCATATTTTGAATCTGCCAGGTACTCCAGACACATCATAAAATATTACATGGAGTGCATGCGCAAATGGTCGAAAAAAAAAATAAATAAATAAATAAGAGATCAATTTGAAAACCAAGATATGTAATTCTCAGTGGAATTTTGAATTTGATGGTTGGGGTTATCGAGAGTTGAACTGTGAAATTGGATCAGTAATGACAAGATGATGATGTTTGTGATAAAAGATGAACTGTTGGAGGTTTAGAGGAGATATCTGTCAACAAATTGCTTGTTTTTGGAAACACGTTTTGCATTGGCTTGGGAAATAGAGAGCATGAACTTGGCAAAACAGGTAGCATGGTACTGACTGGCAATGCCTGGGCATCTTCTTTACTATTTTGTCGCGATATGTCTGTTGACGTATTTCCTATACACGCCAGCTCTATTAGTATAACGGCATACCGCAAGAACTTCTTGACAAATATACACCAAATTTGCATAAATTCTCTTCTGAGAAAATAGCTAGGTTTAAAAGTTCCTACATGCGCAGCTAAATAGTACTTAGCCATGCTTGGGATACGGAATTTAATCATGGTCCTTCATGTATTTCCCTGAATGAAAGTTCCAATTTTCCCTGTGTGATCTGTAATGTCAGTGTTAGATGAGAAAACTGGGGAATATATTGTGACACTTGTAACGTAGACTGCCAGGGTATGTTATCAACTATGCATAGTATTTATAACAGATCTCTGAGTAAGAGTTTATCATTGGAATGTATGAAATCTGGAATGCTTATTTTTTCCACATACATGTTTGATACAACAGCTTTACTGGACTTACAAAACAGATTTAATACACTCCCGTTATCCGACCCTAATAGTCTGGTACCAGACAATATTGTCCCCAGAGATCCCAGCTGCAGCTTGATCATCGACTATGCAACAGCCGGAGGAAGCTAAATTAAGGGCAGTCAAGGCTGCTCTTAATTACCCTCTTAGAATTTTGATTATGGATTGTAAATATATTAAGAATAAAAAGGCGACAGTATCGACTCTGGGGAATTAGTAATGATTAACCAAAGAAATTAAGAACTCAAAAGTTTCCCCAGAATGCTTTGATATGATCTGGAAAGTCAGTGAGTGATGCCGATAGTGGTGTCTTTATCGCTTTTAAGCTCTATTATACTTTGTACGGAAACACAGAAAATGGACTCCAAATACGAGACAGCCTGGTGTAAGCTGAGTATTGTTTGGTGTCAGACAGGGTGCCAAGCATTGCACCTTGGCTCTTTTTATCGTCTTGATAGACAAAATTGATTGAATTAAGTATAGATACCCAGAAAATGCCATAACTACGAAGCACATTGCGGAGTTTACAATCCGTCCTTGAAAATGATAAAGACAAATGGAAATGTTCATATTTTAGTTTGTGGCGATTTCAACTACAGGGACACAGAGTGGAGCAAGGGGCACCGACAACACGTTTTGGACATTATAAGTGAGCAAGTTGTTCTTGTGTCCACCAAATAGAATAAAACGAAAATATGTGAAAATATTCCGGAAATGTCACAATCACGAAGCAAAGCCTTCCAAGGGCACCAAAAGCAGAACAGACGAGGAATAGACAATGACAAAACGAACCCCACCTGGCACGAACAAAGAACTGAAACAGAGAAACCGCCTTTAAACTGTTAGTAGTAAAATTACTAGGGGACTTAAACCAGTTTTACTCGGTCGAAACCTTGCCCTTAATTCTAATGCAGTTCCAAATTATAAACATATGTTCGGTCCGCATAGGGTCCTCTACCTCATCAGTCGAACATCACGATCACAAACACTAAGAGGAAATACAGCAAAGAGATCAGTGGCGATCTGAAGCTAGAACACACGAAAACCACAAGCTGGACCGCGATGGGCCCAACCACAGACATTGATAGTCAGCTGCTGATAGTCAGCTGCCACCAGTCTGTAACAGACTGAGTAGGTAGCCGTCATTTAGTCTGCAATTAACTCGTAGGTAAACAAGTATAGAAATAAGAAAGTACAGATCAACCAGACTTAGAAGGTGGCGAGTGATTATACTAATGATAATGAGATCAGACTTTTATAACCCACCAAACGATTGGTGCTGGCTGTAAACTCAATACACGCGATATAAACTTGTACTGCGGACGACTTATATTGTTACAACGAACTTTTTTCAAAGACTGTTAGTAAAGCTGTTCTGTTGTCATTAATAACAACAGCAGACAGGATTTGGACTACAATCATGACCGTCTTCCACAATTCAGCAATAGAAACAAGAAAGTGATCCAAAATGGGACAAACTGTATACACATTACACGTTGATAAGGAAGCTTATATGAAAAGTAATACTTGTTCGGTCTATTGACGGAATCCCAAAAGAAACCGAAACGGGAAAAAATAAAACTTTAAAAGTTATAAAAATGAAATAACTAACGCACTCCCTCCCCTCCCCTCCCCCCACCCATCCTACCCCCTAACCCCCCACCACTACCACCACCAGAGAGGGTGATGGGATTACCCCACGAACGTCAGATAATTTTGAAAAGATTATGTCTCATTCATTTTCCCCGAGTTCTAAATGACTGTGTCAAAAATCCCGTGGATTTCTTTCACTTATTTTCCTGAAGAACTGCAAGCTCATGTATCTAAAAACCCATCCTTTTTTTCTCAAATTAGCTGATCTCAAAGCTAGATAAGACCTAGGATAACACATAACAAACGCAAGAACAAGGCACTATCTCGAAGGCACTATATATATTTTAGTTCCAAACTTACATGAATATAAAAGGGTAGAACGAAAAACTGAAAGCAGAGTGCCATGGGCAAAATCAGACTGGCTCCGGTCTAAATGATATTTAATCAGTATAAAATGATCGTCGGGGGAAGGGGTGGCCGGGGTGGGGGGAGGGGGGGCCGGGTAACTTCCTATATATGCCATAGTACGGATGTGCATGCAGAATGGCCCCTTTTTCAGCACTGCCAGGTATATGATTAGCCCCTTTTTTCAACAAAAAAGTATATGACTCACCCGATTTTTTCTGAATTCGTATGTGAAAGGCCCCACTTTTCTGACACTCCGCTATATGCGTATATTTTTTTGATTAAAGATTTTTCGGGGCCTCTTGTTCTCTGGGTATTAAATGAATTGACTGCGATATTTGTCTAACTACTAGCAATAAATGTGTGAAAAAATAAAGTGTATGAATAGGTCAACATTTCGGACAATCAAGTATATGAATGGAATAGGTTTCGAAATACTGGCTCGTACACCCATACCACAATTGCACCCCCTCCCCTAAGTTACCCCGCCCCCTCCCCACCCCGCTCCCCGAGGGCCAGGACAAAGTATACATGAATTTTACTATGAATCTCTACGGAGAACACGAAGCTGATCAAAAAGAAAGAACTATTCTCTCTTTTCAGAACTTATCCATCTTTATGCTCGCAAATCAAGTATTATATAGACGTTAAAACACACGTACTGTAAGAGGTTTAGAGCATATATGTAGAAGATGCTTGGGAACAGTTTTAAAACTGTTTAAAACAAAGGATAAAGCAAATGCTTGAAACGCCCAGTTTCAGTCTGCTTTTACTCGGGGAACAGACATAGACCACTTGACCTCGAAAGTTATTTGCCCGTTCGTCACGATCATCACGAAAACATGCCTATATAATTTTGACCCCCTTAAACCCCACTTTTATATAGTAAAACTGGGGTTTACAGGGGTATATATTATTTTTCTTATTTCTGCTCAAAAACATAGATTGTGGTACTCGTTAGAACCACCTCGTCGAGGCGGTTCTAACGAGTAGCCACAATATATGTTTTGAGCAGAAATATGAAAAATATCGAAATTTTTAATCTGAAAATTTTCATTTTTTGGTGGTAAAATTTTCAGAGCATTTGAATAGGCATGTTTTCGTAATGATGACAGATATGTGTTGATTCAAGTGGGGTGTAGAGCCGGGCGACTGACTTCCAGGGTAATAAAAGAGTGTAGGACTGAGCTATGTCGTACACTTGCATCTACTGGAAGACCATTGTGCATACATGTATATGAGGGTCTGGATGGAGTATGGGGTTGGGGGTCTAGAATTCTCCAATCAGTAATTTAATTAGTATTTAGCCTATTATTCTCGTTCTTTAAAGGTCTGGCTTATTCTTAAAAAAATCAATCATTTTTTTAAATATATTATGACGACTTAAATGATGTATTTATTATTTATTTATACAGGGAAAGGAGGGGGGGGGGTGGGGCGTGGGCGGCAGTGATGATGGGGTGGGCTATTAAGTTTTTGGAAACTATATAAAGGTTCATGACATGCATGCCCTTGTCAAGTCCGGGGGTCCTTCCCCGGAAAAAAAAAATTGAATGAGTAGAATGACGGAGAAGCCGATTAAAATTTTTACACATTAATTAAACTCATAAAATTAAAAGTAAGTTTTTTTTCCATATGATTCAGAGGAAAGAGGCACTAGCTCAGTGCTTTTAAATGTGGATCTCTGGGCCGAGTTGTTCAAAGCTAACGACATCGTTAGTTAACGATTCGTTACAATTTATATCGAGTGATACGCAAATATGCTGAGATTTTTTGCTGAAAAAAAATGTGAGTAGCTTTTAAGCTACTCACATTTTTTCAGCAAAAATATCAGAATATTGTATATTGAATCCGCTAAAACAGTTAACGAAATGACCCTTGAGCTAACGACGCTTTGGACAACTGGGCCCTGGTTAAACATGATTGTTACAGCTCACAGAATGTTACAGATTTTCTATTTTAAAGATCGTTTTAAATGGTGCAGGTGGGAGCAAGTCTGCAGTGGGGCTTTACATTCACATCCAACCCATGCCTAGAAGCCATAATATGTATTTTGACAGTTCAATTTTTAGAGCTGGCCCCTGGTTGGTGGTAGGAAGCACGTTTTTGTGAACTGTGGTTAAACTTACATGTAAACGTTATGTATCTTTTTGTATTCCAACTGAGGATCCATGCCATGTATGTTTTTGTCAGAGTCAAGGGGGTGGGGTGTGGGATCCGGGGTTTTTCCACCGGAAAATGTTTGAATTTCTAGAATGCAGGAGAAGCCATCTAAGACAATTTTATAGCTTAAGGCTTTTTCCTCATACATTGTATATTTATTTCTCATTATTTCTAATTAATCAGTATTTTTTCTGTTGTTCTTTGAACTGTTCAGATCATTCATTATACTTTAAGTTTCATTTTTCTCTAATCAATAATTTTTTCACAGATTTTTTTTCTAATCATTATAAAGCATGACCATTATTCTCTAGTCAACCTCATCCACACTCTCATAAAATTATATTCATAAGTAAAATTAGCAATTTAGTCTCAGAACACATTCTTACTGAGTGTTAGCATGGATTTCGAGACAGGTCTTGTTCACCTTGTTATATCTTGCCAGCAACTTGCATGGATGATGGGATAACTCGTATGCACAAACATACTAGCCAGAACGTTAGAAAACGTACTTTCAGACATGTGCGCCCAGCGAAGATTCAGATCAGCCTGTGCATTCGCAAGTCAAGAATGCAAAGCTGTCTGCACAGGCTGATTTGAGTCTTAGGCGCACATGTCAGAAGTTACGTTTTCTCACGTTGCGGGTCCTATGTAATAATCATGAAGTTTGTTATGATCTTTGATAAGGTTCCACACAGGAGACTGCTAATCAGAGTCTGGCAATGAATTGGATTAGAGGATCCATTCCATTATTGGAATAGCTTGTCTTGTAGTATCTGGATACCTACAATGTGTAGTTTTAGATGGTCAAGCTCTTCGAGGTTCGGCCCTTTTCCTATTTTTTAATTATATTTTGGATAACAAAAGGTCTTCAGTTCGTCCGTTCTGAGATAACTGCATCCTTTATAGGAACATAAATTCTCAGCCAAGACTACACAGCATTATAACTTGACTTAGAATTAACGTTGCCAAATGTCATGTCATTAGAATGACACGGCACACCCTCACTAAGCAGACTTAACCCTTGTCCGGCTGGACCCGGATATGTCCTGCCTTTGCAAACAGTGTAGATCCAGATCAGTTGGTCTGAAGAAGCCAACTGATCTGGATCTGCAGTGTTTGCCATCAAATATGTGAATTTATATCAACAATCTGGATCAAGTAATCTGACTGGCTGAAAATTAGAAGTGGACGTGGCATCTTAATTTATTCAGCATGAAAAGGATTAACATGAATGCATCCTACACTATCAAAATTTGGACTGTGTTCCCTGCCAATACCTTGATATCGCTATTTCAGACAATCTAGATTGGGACCATCGTGTAGTTTTCTGCTGACCGTTCCAAGGGGGTTGAAGGAGTGCCTCTTTGCAGTTCTTTGTTTGTATGTCGTTTACACAACTGTGCTTTTGTCTTGTGACTCTTGTCATTGTCTCTCGCCTCTTCTTCTTTTGGTACCTCGGGAAGATTGCGCTTCATGCCTGTGGCCTTTCCTGTATAATCTCATTTACATGTATATTTTTCAGATATTTCATTTAGTGTTACAAAGACTTTGGGTTTTCTCGGCTGGAACCGTCCTCTGGCAGTTAGAGAAAATAGTAAATAAGATGTCCAGGAAAAACATAGTTTACCTATATTAATAACGCCAAAAGGAACGATGAAGGAAAGTGAATACGTAACAAAATAACAAAAGCAAAGCAACCAGCTCTATCTTCAAACAAAAAAAAAAAAAAAAAAAAAAAACGCCACAAGAAGCCAGCTACCAAATACCACAAAGAAGGTACGACACACCCAGTTAGCATTCTGCTTAAATCTATAACGAGTCGTTAGCGGTCAGATATATTTCAAGCGGAATGCTGGCTGGGCAAGAACTCGATACTGTGGTATTAAACAAAAGGCATTGAACGGTAAGTAAACCAAAGAAGCTGCTTAAAGAACGTGTATGCGTACCAGCTGGAGTATGCAACCCCAATTTGTAATTAACCTACATGTAGATGTACATATCGAATCTTTTAATATGAAGATACTGAGGGTTGTACCCCGCTGGACTCTGTTGCAGTTTTTCTTTGTTTGTGCGTCTGTGGTTTCATATGTGACGTTTGTTTGAAATAAGTATAGGCCCTGATACTTATTTCAGGATTCAGTGCTGCTTGTAAATAGTTTTTAATGGCCCAACTACTTTTTTTTTCGCGAAATTCTTAGATTAGCCGCAAATCTTATGACATAACCTAGCCTGATGGTCGTAAATAATTGATTCAGATAGATAGATAGATAGATAGATAGATAGATAGATAGATAGATAGATAGATAGATAGATAGATAGATAGATCGATCGATCGATCGATCGATCGATATTGATGAATGGATAGATGAGTGAGCAGGACCTTAGGACAGGCATTAATTCAGAACACAGCTTTGAAGAGTGTCACAAGTGATAGCAGTAAGTAGAACTTATTACCCTTAATGCACCAATCACAACTTCAACAGACATTTTGATTTTTTTTTTTTTTTTCGTCTTCATTTTTTTCACATGAAATGTTTTGATAAGACGATTCACATGAAATGTACTGGCAGACGATTCATATGACATGTAAAGATTTATTTTCTCTGAAAAATAAAACAGAATGTCGTCTGCTACAAACTTAGCTGGCGCGGTTTAAATCAAAGCAGTGATAACACTGATGGTACGAGTATCTCCGAGTGTAGGCTGGGAAAATGGTCCTAATCGGGGACTTAACACCGTTTCATTTAACCCGTAACTTCTTGTAATTTAAATAAACAGTGCAGACTCTGATCAGACACTGCGTTCTGTGGCATCTGATCTCGGTCTTCACTGTTTGCCAATGTCCCAGCACTAAACCCAGTCCAGGTTTCACAGATAACCCTCTTTACACAGCACTCTGACGTCATAGCGACAAGAATAGCGCGGTTATAAATAACCGATACCTTTGATTTCGTACTAACGCTACTTTAATTTTATTGGTCAGCGATAATCACGTGGACAACACCGCTATAACTCAGGGCCCAGGTGTTCAAAGCATCGTTAGCTTAACGAGCTCGTTAGTGGTGGTTTGATTTCGATCATTTGTCAAAGATAATCACGTGAACAACATCCTTACGGGAGTTGACGCGCATGTATACGTTGGATGTGTGTGGATCTATACGTTAGGTAAACAATCTACCCTACCAAATGCCGCACACATACGCGCGCGCGGGCACACATACATACACACCACACACACACACACACACACAACAGCATCTCATGCCGGGTTTCCTCAGTGACAGTGACAGTCAAAATACATAAGGCAAGGGTTCAATGATGATGATGATGATAATGACGATGATGATGATACACCGCACGTCACTACTGCGCTGATATCGGGGTGGTGGGGTAGGGTGTTGCGGGTGAGGTGGATCGAGACGACCCTGCTGCACGAGTCTAGTCTCGCGACCTACTCCGGGTATGATAAATATTGAAAGCGCAGATCAAACAATTTAGTGGGAGTTCTCTATGGATTTACACTATTCATGTAGACATGAATGTCTCAACATTGCAGATTTACCCTAATTAATCAAACTCTTAACTGCTTACTATACTTCTTAATTCTGAACAAGTCCATTTGACTGTCTGTTGATGTGTATGAAACAGCTGGATAAGTGGCAAACAGCATAGACCCTGATCTGACGCCGCATTCTGCGGCTTAAGCGTTATCTCGGACCTAATAATACCGTGTTTATTGGGTCCAAGGCGTTATAAATCCGCACAACAACAACACTTCAATACTTCCTTAGTTTGTAAACTGTATCTGTGCGTGTGTGTTGTTGTGCGATTTTTTTTTAACGCTACCAGGCACCCGAGGCACATGGAGGCAGCGGCGACTGTTATGTACATGTATTTTGTACAGCCTTGCTTTCATGGATCACCCATGCACACTTGGTGCCGCTGTCTGTCACCAAGCGCCGCCCTGTCCACTTTATACTCAACCGAGGGCACGTCGAGTATGAGCTATATCTAAATAAATTCAAAATCATTTTTATTTTAACTTTAGCTCTAAACTCGGACCCATCAATACTTTTGGTCCGAGATCTAAATGATATTATTATTGGCTCGGGGTGGTGGTGATGGGGTGTGTAGGGGGGCGGGGGGGGGGGGGGAGTAATTGTAGTACGGGTGTGCGAGCCAGAATTTCGAAACCTACCCCATTCATATACCTGTCCTTTGAGAAAATGGACCCATTCATACACTTGATCGTCCAAAATATTGACCTATTCATATAGGCCTATCGCCCTTTGGTTTTCTATAGCCTACCCATTTATTGCTGGTAGCTGACATGCAGATATCGCAGTCAATTTATTGAATACTAAGAGAACAAGCAGCCAGCCTCAAAACAGCCTCAAAAAATCTATGAGCGAAAAAATATACGCATATACCGGGATGTCAGAAAAGTGGGTCCTTTCACACACATTACGAAAACACGCCTATTCAAATACACTGAAAATTTTACCACCAAAAAATGACAATTTTTCAGATAAAAAATTCTGATATTTTTCATATTTCTGCTCAAAACATAGATTGTGGGTACTCGTTAGAACCGCCTCGCCGAGGCGGTTCTAACGAGTACCCACAATCTATGGCGAGGCGGTTCTAACGAGTACCCACAATCTATGTTTTGAGCAGAATTAAGACAATTAATGTATACCCCCGTAAACCCCAGTTTTACTGAACTACTAAAAGTGGGGTTTAAGGGGGTCAAAATTATATAGGCATGTTTTCGTGATGCACGAATCAAGAAAAGTGGGGTCAGTCATACACTTTTTGCTGAAAAAAGGGGGCTAATCATATACCTGGCAGCGCTGAAAAAGGGGGCCATTCGGCACGCACATCCGTAATTAAGTACGCCATATAGAAGTTACGCCCCCCACCCCCATCCCTCGCCCCATCCAATCCCGCCAACCCCGAGACTTTCCTGTTGCCTGTTTCCATGTTAATGCTGCAGCACTCTGATTATTAAAAAAGAAGTATCTATTTTATTATTTTATTAAAAATGACGCGCAGTTTGATTTCATTGGTCAATAATAATCATGTGGCCGACAACCTTGAGGAAATAATTATTTTGGTGTATGTAAACAAATCGACCCAAAAATACTGTCATGCCGATCATGTGAGTTTCATATAAAGGTCAAGGTCGTGTACACAGACTCGTCATTTCCGCTAAGCACAAAGGCCAGTCAAGGAAGACAACAAATATATCCGAGATAAAATACAGTAAAAAATGTTTTTCAAACGACAGAACAACATTCGGTTAGTAAAGTAAATAAAAAGAATTCTGCATAACAGTCGGGCTGTATAGTATTTTGGACAAACAAACTGTAATAACAGGTTTCAATCACCTGACATCTTGTTTGTTTACAATCACTGCCAGGTTGAGTGGGTGGGGTATAAGAAAATTGCATCCAGCCACAAGATATATATTTTGGCGCATCTTGTCTACAAGAATAGGAACTTTTGCGTGGCTGATCATGATTTATATAACCTGCTGCTTATTCTTCCGGATACGGGAGGGGGATATCTGAATAAATCCTAGAAATTCCTGCGGGACTGGACGTGACTGATTGAAACAGTAGCCATGTTTTAGACACATATTCTTACTACATGAAAGTCGCAACAAAGAAATGAAGCATAGCTGAAAAATTTTTCCCACCTATCGTGGGATTTGAGCCCAGTCTGCCCGGATCCAACGCTTTAACCACTGAGCCAAAGAGTTGACTCCCTGATGCACTTGTCAGAGATTGAATTATGTACCGACAATGACAATGTGTTTAATTTTTATTTCCAATTAAGGACCTGTTAAAAGGGCAGAAAATCATGGGAGAACATTTTCCATACAATGATTAAGTGTCATTCAGAAAAAAGTAATAAAACTATGATCACTCTGGAGCAAGAGCATATCATGACAAGAGCAGTCATGTGGGTGCCCAGCCGTACCCATTCATATCGGAAAGCCACAACAAGGCACCCATATGGATACTCAGTCTAGAGCATTACAGCCTCCAGATACACATAACTAAGCAACCACATCACATCAACAGAACCATATAAAATAGTTATAGCTCTACAGCTGAAAAAATAAAAAAACCCACAACATTTACAAAATTCCACCTGCCAAGGCAGATTATCAAGGTAGGAGTGATAGGCCATAACACTCCCCCTCTTCAAGGATGTCGACTCCTGATGCAAGAGTGGTCAGATTTTGCCATTTTGGTGGCACAGGCATGTAAAACTCCAGTTCTTGGAGAGAAAAATCTTTTAGTTACAATAAAAATTTTGTTCCCAAGGGGATATCTGCAATTGTTCCAGGTCTATGTATATGCTTAAATTGTCCTGGTTTGACCTTTTTACCACAAGTCATTTCCTTCCTCATATATTTGTATGGGGAAAATGTTGAAAAATCATTTTCTCAAAATGCTTTAAAAAGTAATAGTTGAAACATACCCTATATGATGAAAGTATCAAAACCTTTCAGTTACAGTCAAAATTTTATCCCCCAGGGGTTATCTGCCCCTGCCCCTTGGCTATAAACATGTATATGATCATGCGATCTTTAAACAGCTTCACCTCTTAAACCTTTTGTCCAGGTTTTACTAAATTTCATATCCATGATAATTTTTGTCATTGATTGAAGATTGCCATTTTGTTCAAATGGTCAAACTCCATTAATCAAGATGTCTGGCATCCCCATATACATGAAAAACCCTTAAAAACTCTTTTTTTTTTTTTTTTTTTTTTTTAGAACCAAGAAACATTTGACAGTAATTGATACCAAATCTTGGTATATAGCATTGGGACTGTAAAAGCTACCAAATTTGTTTAAATCATGATCTCAGGTTTGTATGGGTGAAAAATGTTGAAGTTATTTTCTAAAAATGTATTAAAATATATTTGAACCTTACAATATATTGTTTGAGTAGCAAAACATTTCAGTAATAATAATAATTATTTATCCCCGGGCCAGGGGATCATTTACCCTTGCTTCTGGGCTGTATACATGGATAAAATCATGAAATTTAAATGTTTTTTTCCTCTGAAATCACTGCCAGGGCCAATATTCAGCAAATTACATGTGGAGCCTTCTTTCAAAGTGGATTTGAAAATTTGTTTAAATGGTCATGCTTCAGTGACCCAGATGGCTGATATACCTATATACACTACAACCTCTTTATAACACGGTTCGTTATAACTCGGTTTTGGATATAACACGGTTCAAAGATGGATCCCAAAAATGTATAGATTATATTGAAAAATGGTCATAAATGGTCATTTTTCAATATAATCTATACATTTTTGTTGGGATATAACACGGTTGTTTAACTAACACGATTTATGCTATGGACCCCAACAATAGTGTTATAAAGATGTTGTGATGTATATGGAAAACCTTTTTAAAAATCCTCTTAAGAGCCAAGAAAGCATTGAAACTAAACCTCAGTATAGAGCAGTGAGTAAACTCTCTACAGCTTTGTTAACCCTTGGTGAACTGCTGACCTTTTTATGGCATAGTTCATTTTAATGTCCTATATATATCTATGGAAAAATTGCTGGATGCCTTCCACTATTTTGATCAGTTGCTGTGGCAATACTGGAAGAATGTTGCATGGCATCTGCATATATGCAATGGCTGTTTAACTCGGGTGAACGAATCGCGGCCTGTTGGCCTCTTGTTTCTTTTCTTTTAAGTAAACATGTTTTTATTGAAAAAAAAATTTGAAAAGTTGACTCCAGTATTCCTGTTGGGTTGTTTGACTCCCCATTGATCTCCAAGTGTCTCACTTTGTTTCTGTTGAGATCTCATCTTTGCTTCATTATAGGCTTTATCTATAATTTATTCGTTTCCCCTAATGATTCATGGATGAGTTAGAAGACCTCCACATGGACTGAACAAATATATAGAGGATATTCAAATGTTTGGAGTGAATATGACTTTTATTTCATCGAGTGAAGTGAAAAAATGTATGTTTCATGAGTGCCGAAAGCACGAATGAAATATACATTTTTTCACTTCACGAGATGAAATAAAAGTCATATTCACGACAAACATTTGAATTTTATTAGCTCGCCTGTACGAAGTACAAGGAGAGCTATTGTAGTCACCCTGGTCGTCCACGTTTGCGTTTGCGTTTTTGTTTGCGTTTCCGATCCCGTCACACTGCGTTAAAGTTTTTCAAATGCTTATATCTCAACAGTCACTCCTCACAGAGGCATCAAATTTGGAACTTAGGTACCTTGGAGGGTCTTCTGAGATTCCAAGAGAATAAACCCCTGGGTTCATGCCCCTGGGTGGGGCTAGGGGTCAGAATCTAGGACACCTTTGTAAAACTGTGTTAAAGTTTTTCAAATTCTTATTTCTTGACTTTCACTCCTCATAGAGCATTCATATTTAGAATTTGGGTACCTGGAGGAGTCTTCTGAGATTCCAAAAGAACATACCCCTGGGTTCATACCTCAGGGTGGGCCTTGGAGTGGGGCTAGGGGTCAAAATCTAGGACACATTTGTAAAATCTTATATGCCTACAGGTTATAGACACAACTGGTTATACATCAGCTAACTATGTGACATCGGTTTAAGTGTAAGATAGTGAAGGTCATGGTGACCTACATTTTATGGTCCAGGTCACCTAGATTTCACGGTCCAGTGATTTTGCCATATCTTGAATACTATTTGTTGGATAAATGTCACACCTGGGATATTACTTCCATGTGACCCAATGAATGACCACTTGCTATATCTAGGTCATTGTGACCTATATTTCATGGTTCAGTGATTTTGCCTTATATCTTGAATACTATTTGTTGGATAAATGTCACACCTGGGATATTACTTCCATGTGACCCAATGAATGACCACTTACTATATCTAGGTCATTGTGACCTATATTTCATGGTTCAGTGATTTTGCCTTATATCTTGAATACTATTTGTTGGATAAATGTCACACCTGGGATATTACTTCCATGTGACCCAATGAATGACCACTTGCTATATCTAGGTCATTGTGACCTATATTTCATGGTTCAGTGATTTTGCCTTATATCTTGAATACTATTTGTTGGATAAATGTCACACCTGGGATATTACTTCCATGTGACCCAATGAATGACCACTTACTATATCTAGGTCATTGTGACCTATATTTCATGGTTCAGTGATTTTGTCTTATATCTTGAATACTATTTGTTGGATAAATGTCACACCTGGGATATTACTTCCATGTGACCCAATGAATGACCACTTATTATATCTAGGTCATTGTGACCTATATTTCATGGTTCAGTGATTTTGCCTTATATCTTGAATACTATTTGTTGGATAAATGTCACACCTGGGATATTACTTCCATGTGACCCAATGAATGACCACTTACTATATCTAGGTCATTGTGACCTATATTTCATGGTTCAGTGATTTTGCCTTATATCTTGAATACTATTTGTTGGATAAATGTCACACCTGGGATATTACTTCCATGTGACCCAATGAATGACCACTTACTATATCTAGGTCATTGTGACCTATATTTCATGGTTCAGTGATTTTGCCTTATATCTTGAATACTTTTTGTTGGATAAATGTCACACCTGGGATATTAGTTCCTTGTGACCCGATTATTGACGTCAAAATATATCTCTGTTGGTGTGACCTATATTTCATGGTTCAGTGATTTTGCCTTATATCTTGAATACTATTTGTTGGATAAATGTCACACCTGGGATATTACTTCCATGTGACCCAATGAATGACCACTTACTATATCTAGGTCATTGTGACCTATATTTCATGCTTCATTGATTTTGCCTTTTATTTTTATTACTATTTCATGGAGAATTGTCATACCTGGAGTATTATATCTATGTGACAAAATGATTTACATACAAATACATCTAGGTCAGTGTGACCTATATTATATGGCTTAATGATAAAAATGTTACAATATAAAATGTACCCAGCAGGCGAGCTAAGCTGTCCTACGACAGCTCTTGTTTTTATTATATACATCACTTTCGATAGAAGAGATGAATATCTTGCAAAATTTGAGTTGCTTCCCTTTGACCATTAATGTAAATAAGAAAAAAAGTAGTTTCGGATCTTATATTTTTCACTGCTCAGAGGAGTGAAAATATAAGTTTTATATTTTCACTAGTGAAAATATCTTTTTCGAAATATGCATTTTATTTCATTAATAATTCTCTATATTTCATTACTTTGTATATAATAAATGTTTTTACCACTATGGAAGTTGAGGGCGAGGGTTGGGATTCCCTAACGCTGGCTTAAGCCTCACAGTAATTGATTACTGACTGTTCGAAGATGGTACTTTCATTGTGGTACATTTGTTAAATGTCTGTGGTGTTTCACTTGCAAATGTTTTTCTTTTAACAATTAGTTGCTGAGACACCCCAAGGATTAGAATCAGGTTCAGTTTCCCCATAAGTATATTAAAATGTATATACATGTATTATGTTGCAGATTCAATCATTATCAAAATAGTTACCCTCTTGCAACTTTTTATAATCAATTCTGTCTGATGGAACAGACAGGTCTTTGGTTCTTACAGTAGAACCCTGAGAAGCGGACATTGTCATACAACAGATGAGGTTATTTAAAAGGTACTTTATAGCTATTGAAAAGGGAAAATAAAAAAGAATGCAAATGCAAGTCATACTCTCTGTGAGTCCAGCTCTGTTTTTCGAAGTTGAAAACGACAACAATTTCTAGTAATTCATGGTTTTTTACAAGTAACTTCACAAGAAATAGTAATAAACAGGACGACTAAATATGGTCATCCCGGCCTTGGTAGCTCAGTTGGATGCGGGTCCGACTGGTGATCAGGAGATCGCGGGTTAGACCTCTGCAAGGTCTGCAGCATTCTTTCGTGGAGATTGATATCATCATGAAATATTCCCTATGGTCATTCTTTCCCTTCTTCTGATTCAAGAAGGGCAGTTGTCAGTTTATGGCGAAAGAGTGTGCACAATACTGGTTAACTGCTTAGAGGACTAAGCATGCCCAGAAAAAGTGTGGTTAGGTAAACTGACCACACTCGACACACCCCATAGGGTTGACTGGGCCGTATAACCTCAACACAAACACAGTACATCGTCACATTAGCGCAAAAAGTCAATAACTCCTTATATATTTTAATGGGAGTTCTTGACTTTTTGCGCTAAGGTGATGACATATGGCCATAGTGGAGACATATTTTCCTGCATAGGACATCTCAAAAAGTCCCATTGCTGGAATAACAATGGTGCTTCCAAATGTCTTCATAAAAATCTTCTTTGTCACGGACAATATGACAAATACAACTAGATTCAAACTGTGACGGTAAATGCACCCAAATTCCTTTTATAGTGATTAGCATTTTATCTACCAATTAAATTCCATTCTCCTTAATCTGGGCTGGGTGTAATGAACCATCCAGTAGTTTATCATTTTAATCAGATTGAAATTTGTCGTTAGTACAACAATTTTGTCACAATTTTCTGATAGCCACTGTGATCTCTGATCATGGACTTTTTGCCTTTACTTTCTGTTAAAGGCCACAGAAGAGGTTGTAAATTTAGATAAATTTTCATTATTTCTGCACCAAAATATATCTTGTGGATACTCTGACTTCAGTTGTCTGAGTAAGGGGGCTCCAGTGGGTACCACAAGATGCACCAAATCATATCTTGTGGAGACCAGGTTGCTGTCAGATTTGAATTCAGTACCACAAGATGTACAAGATACACCAAACATACCTTATGGATACTCACTGAAATCACGCTAAATTGTTTCTGACAGAAAAGTACTGATTTTTTTTTCTAATTTCTCCATGAAAACATAAGTTTTGGGTACATATTAGTAGTGCCTCAGTGAGTTGCTTCTAATGAATACCCACAACAGAGTTTTTGTGGTGAATTTTACATAGGTCTAGATAACAGTGGGTATTTCGGTAAATCTTTTCTTACTTCTCCACAAAAAACATACATTGTGGGTACTCATTAGAAGCACCTCAGGGAGGAGGTGCTTCTAATGAGTACCCACAACATATGTTTTTGTGGAGAAATAATAAAAATATTGATACTTTTGGATTGAAAAAAAGCATATTATCAAGAGCTATGGTAAAACATGAAAAATATTATAATAATAATCCCTCTTACACTCTGTCTTGAATTATGGAGAATACACAAAATACATGTATGTTTCCATAAGACAGTTCCATTGAGTAGCCACAATAAAGGCAGTGCCATGCGAAACAGCGTCTTCAAGCATATGCGAACAGCAAAGGCCCAGATCAGCCTGCACATCCGCACATTCTGGTCAGTGCCTCCACTGTCCGCTAACAGAATCACTGGTTCTACAGAATGCAACCTGTATGAAGGCATCTGCATCTGCTTCTGAAAATGTCGTCTGTTTATGTCGTCTGCTGAATATTCTTGCAGACTTTTCAAACCTATTTTTGCATATGGGCAAACAGAATGGACCCAGATTAGACTGCTCCACACTGTTTGCAAAAATGACTTTTAAAATCACAAGCAGATGACAAAGCAGACGACAATAGTTGTGATTGGCGCTTTAAGGGTTAAAGAGACATCAGTTATCTTTTGAATGATTTCAGACTGTGACCACAGAAACTGAGGGATTGAAATAATGGCTGGGAAGACAGTATTCAACAGATGGTTGGTATTTCTACTGATGCCTCTCCTTTCCAATACTGTATTTGTTCCCAAGACGCCCAAGGTGCCTGCAAAAACAGAATTGCTATGTCCAGAGAACTGTCGTTGCTTGGAAGAAGAGTTAACTGCATCTTGTTATTTATCATTCTCAGAGTTCTCACTGGAGGCTTTGTCATTGTGGCGAGTAAAAAGTTTAGACCTTTATAGAGATGAGACCTTGAGAGAAGAAGGCACAATTTTTCCTTCTCTCCAAAGTTTGATATTTGAAGACAAGGTCCAGGGAGTGACAAACGCAGAAAATTCTATCTTGGGGTTATCGTATTTGGCTCATTTGCATATAAGTGATATAGCAATACTGCAGTTAAGAGACTTTGCCTTCATCAGTATGCCTCACCTGAAAGTGCTTGAACTGACAAATGACAATATTACAACTGTTCATGAACAAACTTTTGCGGGTTTGTCGGTGCTACAAAATTTAGGTCTAAAGGAAAATGAGATTTCTGTGCTACCAAAGCATGTTTTCCGTGATCTTGTGTCATTGGTGAAATTAGATTTGAGTGGAAATAATTTGAAAACAATACACGCAGATACGTTTGATAGTCTTTCCCGTCTTCAGATCCTTGATCTCAGTAACAATGCTTTAAGACATATTGAAAGGTTTGCAAACAACTTAACATCTCTAAATCATTTAGATGTTACATATAACCATATAATGTACATACTCAATGACACGGTGAGTGATCTACTGTCAGTTGAAACTATAGATATTGTAGGAAACCCATTTGAATGCTCATGTGCAATTAGTATGCTCATATCTTCTGCTCAGCAGAATATGTCTTTCATGGACCCTGAAGCAGTTACATGTGCTGGTCCCAGTGAAATGACTGGTCAGTCTTTTAAAGATGTAAGAACTGAAAATCTTCCCTGTGAGAGTGCGAAGGTCAGCTCAATATCTGATTCTTCAGTTACTCCATATCAGTTCTCTGCTGTGTTGAATTGTACTGCTGTTGGTTCAGCTCCTATTGGAATATATTGGCTCACACCATGGGGAGATAACTTCAGCCATCCAAGCATGCATGAATCATTGCCCAAGTACATTTCAGATGTGAAGTATGACAGTCAATACCAGGGAGTAACTTTTCCATTAACCTCACGGGTGTATGTATCCGAGAATGGATCTCTCCATATTGACAGATTTCGTGGCTACTTCTCGGGGAATTTTACCTGTGTAGCTGTCAATTTGATCGGATTTGATGAACTTTCAGTGGAAATTCAGATATCAACATACTTTAAATCCATATATTATAAAAGTTTGTTTGTAAGTGGAATCTGTGCCAGTGCCATGTTTATTATCGCGGTGATGATTGGTTCCATACGCTGGTGTGTTAGTAAATGTTTCCATGGGGATGACTGTCAGTGCTGTTGTTGTAGTGCTGATGAGTTCCCTAGCACCAAAGATATCTATAAAATTGAGAGTGAGGAGATTGAGGTTATTAATGGAGAGCTCTACTACAAATCAAATAATGATGATAAGGACTTCTATGAAGATGAAGATTCACCACCAAAAACGCCTTTGAATTCACCAGCCTATCAGACTCCTCAGTATACACCAAAGAAATGTTCTACGCCCGATAATGAGGCAATAGAACCTGAAGGCTGGATTTCGGTTCGTATCATGGATCAGCTGGATGAAGTCAGGTCGCGACTGCGGGATGGTGCAGAAAGAAGGATGAGGAAAGTTAAATCACTTGGTAAATCTATTCATGAATCAGGGAGCAACAAAATCAAAAATATCAAAGAGACAGGAAGTCTTAAAATTCAGTCCATTAAAGAGACTAGTTCACAAGCCGCTTCTGCTGTGATGAAGAGTGTGGAATCGGGCATGGAACAAGTCAAGTATGGTTACCAGTCCATCAAGGAGTTCTGTGGAACAAGTGATCTGGGACCAGGGACCATCTCAATGATGTCTGTTACAACTGATGTTGATACTGAAGAACAAGTGCGTGTTGTGAAATCACACACTTTTGTATAAATGATGATATCTTATCTCTGGATAAGAGGAGTATTTTAGCAAAAATGTTTTGGGTTTCTCCACAATGACATATTTTCTGCATGTCCAGATAAGAGGGGATATCCACATAATATTTTTCTTATTTCTCCATAAAAACATACATGTATGTTGTGGGTACCCATTAGAAGCGCCTTCTAATGAGTACACAACATGTTTTCGTGGAGAAAATGTATCAGACAGTGAGCAAAGCTCACCTACCTCCTGCCATAGCCATCAGGTGCATGTGATTGGAGAGAAAAAAAAATGTACAAATAAAGGAAATAATAAGCATTAGTATGCTGATTCTCTCTTACACAATACATCGTACTCAATGTTAGTACTAAATTTCAAAATCCTAGGTAGTGTCGTACCTGAGAAAACTTTGACGAAAAAAAAAGTTTACACACACACAAGCAGACATTGTTACGGAAAAGACAGAAACTAAATACCCCCCTATATACTTTGTATGTCGGGGGTATAATAAGAAAAATATTACTTTTTAGTTGAAAAAAAGCATTTTATCTGAAGCTATAGTTCTGGGTTTTCTTTGGAATTGCCTTACAGGTCGTCTTAATGAGTGCCAAAATACTGTTTTTGTGGAGAAATGAGAAAAATATTTACTTGGGTGCACTTTTTATGTAGAGCTTTGAATTAAAGCCCATGGCTCTATATAATGCACTTTTTTTTTCAGCCTAAAAGCACTTATTATGATTTTATTTTGTCATGAAAACATGTCGTGGGTACTCATTAGAAGCCTAATGAGAACCCACAACATATGTTTTCATGGAGAAATAAGAAAAAAATTTGTCTAATACCTCCACTTATTTAGAGCTATGAAAGTCCGTATTAAAGTTGTTTGATCTTAGTTGAAAACCAATACTCAACATATAGAAAACTATTGTGCTACATGTTGAACATGATAGTTAATAAATCTGTATCAAGAACATGAAATGGCCAAGATTTCAAATACGGTAAATGTCCTAAAATTTTGTACACCAAAGTGTTCGACAAAATGGCATATGCAAACAGTGCAGTCCCAGATCAGACTGCTCCAAAGGAGCAGTCTGATTTGGGTCTGCACTGTTTGCCATTCCACTGTACATGTGTATTTTAAAAATCAACAGCATAAAAAGCAAAATTTAGGTAAAAAAAATATGGCATAATGTGTTAAAAATTTTAGGACATTCACCGTACCTTAAACTATTGCTGAAACAATTTCTGAAAGTCCCATAAAATTCTGCACAGTTGTTTTCTGTATATGTAGGATTCTTGTTTGTGAAATACTAAATCTATATTCTAAAATTAGGAAAGCTAAAAGACTGTGTTATATAACAAATAACCCCAGATATGATAGTTTTTCTAGTCAAAAAGAGATATCTCTTATTTCTCCATGAAAACATTTTGATGGGTACTTACCTCAGCAAGAAGCTTGTAATGGGTACCACCATGTATGTTTTCATGGAGAAATATGAAAAATAAGATATTTATGTAGATCTATACTTCTCTTTAATATCTGGAGCTAACCAATAATTGACTAAATATTGATTGTCATATATTTCACAGGTCGGTTTATTCAAAACAATTTGTATGAAATGTCAAAACCTGTTTTGTTGGAAATATGATAGAATATAGGAAGTGTCTGGTGACAACCGGCTGTCAGCAGACTTTTAGGTCTGGTGACAACCGGTTGTCACTAGACCAAAAAGTCTGGTGACAACCAGCTGTATTTTTCCAATAATCCTGTGTAATAATTATTGGTTTCACAGTTAATTCTACATTTTCAGACATTTATTTTGCTATTTTTTTTCTTTTATATAAGATTTTTAAGACAGTTATTGGTATATTAATCATTTAAGTGAGGCATCCAAACAATATTTAACTCAAGGTACTTATCAGTCAAATAGTATCTCATAGAGTCAAGATCTTTAAATATTATTATTTTTGGGGTGGGAGGCAAAAATGACGTTAATCACAGGACATAACCAGGTTAAATATTTACATGAATACATTTAAGACCCCCACATCATCACTCTCTCCTATCCAGGTTTTGGAGTAGATCAGCTGTGGTCCAAGTTATAAGAGATCACCACAGCATTTGAAGTAAGGACTGTACATGTATGTTTACTTTTCTTTGACTGTTATGGAAGACTTTTAATGCTAAATGTAATGTTTTACCATATTTGGTTTCAGCGATCAGAGCTATGAAGCTTTTGCATATAAACTGTACTCTAGTCAGTTTTGAGAAGACTGCATTGTTTTAATAGCATCTGCACCGCTATTTTATTCAGTTTTACTTTGAACTTATTTCCTTTCCAAGACAATAATTAAAGGGAAACACCCACTAATTGCAATGTACAGGTATGTCTGAGAGTATTAAGCTCTAGAAAAAAAAAAACAAGAATTTTGGAGCAAATTTGATCAAAATCGGTTAGGAAATAAGAAAGATATGTTTTATATTTCATATAACCCTGAGCATGGGTGCCACCATTTTGAATATTAAATATTTTGAACATTTAATCAGATGCTTAGCTTTTTAAAACACAAATAAAAGACGTCTATGGACAGGAATATTCTGCTTATGTGAAATAGTTGTTAGTTTTTATGCAAATGAATACATTTACGGTTAGACAGCAACAAAATGTTACTATTTTTGCATATCTAATTGGGTGGTTATGACATCACTCACTCACAAAAATGGCAGCTTCCATGACTTCCAACAACTTTCTTACTTACCAACCAATTTTCATAATTTTTTCACCAAATTACTCAGCCAATCATGCTTAATAGTTTATGTACATTTTCCTTTAAGTAATGACTGTATCTAGAGAGGGTATCTTCATTTAGTACATAGATGTAAACTCTTGACTAGCATTTAGGGCTGTAACAATATAGTCACCTCATGATATGATATGTATCGCTATACTTGCCTTTCAATATGATATGTATCTGACATAATACTATTTTAATGCATAAGCCACAGCTTGTAAGTTTTAATACTCTTGGAAAACAGGTTCAAAATTATCTCCAGCGCTTCCTTCTTTTGTAACAATGCCTTTGTAGAAGCCCCTGTATGTCATATAAGTGATCAGTAACATTTTAGATCTTTGTAATTTGTTATAAAAATGGTCTTGAAATATGCAGGCTTTCAAGTGCCCTCCAGTGAAAAAACAGGGATAAAGTAGGGCTCAAAATTTTGAAAAAGTAGGGCAAAAATAGGAATTTAAATCATGAAAAGTAGGGATAGTAGGGATGTTCTGAGTGTTTTCAGACTTAGAAAAAGATAAAATAAGAAAACAGTTTTTTTCTGAACAATAACACTACATCACCATTGTAAGGAAATACCAAAATAAATGTTCCAAAAAAGGAGTTACAACTGAAGTAAAAATATTTCATAAACATTTGCATCGTGACTGCTCAGATTAAGTTGATCCAATTTTTACAAACTTCGAGCAAGCGAGGAAAAAAAAATTACAATTTTTGGTCACTTCAAACATTTTTGGACTAAAAAGTAGGGATAGTAGGGCATTTTCAGAAAAAAGTAGGGAAAAGTAGGAACACAAAAAAAAGTAGGGAAAAGTAGGAATAGTAGGAAAAGTAGGGCCCGCTTGAAAGCCTGAATATGTTAAAGTTACATCCCTTGATAGGTTTTACAATTTGCCAGCCTCGGTGGCTCATTTGGATGCCCCGTCCGACTGGAGACCAGGAGGTTGCGGGTTCAAACCCCCCCCCCCCCCCCCCCCCCGCCGAAGTCGGCAGCATTCTTTCATGGAGATTGATCATGAAATATTTTCTACGGTCATTCTCTCCCTTCCGCAGATTCAAGAAGGGCAGTTGTCAGTTTCTGGCGAAAGAATGTGCAATACTGGTTAACCGCTTAGAGGACTAAGCCTGCCCAGTAAACGTGTGGTTAGGTAAACTGGCCACGTTTGACATGACCCCACTGGGTTGACTGGGCCGTAAAATCTCAACACAAACAAATTTACAATTTGCCATTAATGAAAATTTTTTGTCCCAGTTTTCTCAAGAACTGTAAGGGTAACAAAAGTTAAAACCAAGTACACACATGAACGGTGGGTTGATGTATTGTGTATACCGGAATCTGGGCCAAGGGCCCATAACTCATGGATTTAAATCATTTCATAGATTTATGTTGCCATGTAACCATATCCTACAGTGATGTTATCTGGAATTAAAAATATTTCAACACTATAAGTTTTTCTCCTCTGATAGTGCTGCAGTGGTGATATAGTGAGATCCTCTGACAGCTCTAATTTTAAGAAAAGAAATCAGTTTAGATTTAAAGATGGGTTCATTATTTATGAACTTTTATGAATTGGTTATTTAACTGAAATATACTTCAACCAAACCTTCAAATTTGCATGACTACAAAAAACATTATTTAGAAGTAGTTTGTTTCCTGTTACCTGTTACATGTATACAGGCCCCCTAGGAGAGTCTCTTAAAAATAAAGGCTTTTTATAAAGGCTATTTTTGGCCAAATAAAAGTTTTTCAGGATGAATTTTGTACAAAATAAAGAGCATTTAATGGTTAAATTTCTTGCCAGATGCCAAGCAAAAGAATCCTTGTGCCATCACCTTTCAAGCAAAATAGGGAGAAAATTGCAGAAAAATCTGATATTTTTATCTTTAAGTGGAAATGACAATATTAATTTGCATTTCTGTTTAGGAACATATTACTCTAAGTCACAGAACTATAATTTGCTGTTATGAAATGCTACATATTTACTCTGTCCTTCTCTTGCATTTACAATTGCCAAATATAAAGTTTTTCTCATCAAAATACATGTTTTCCAGCCAACTTTAAAGGTTTTAAAGGATTTCAACAAAATTAAAGGTTTTTAATGGTTTTAAAGGTTCCACTAGGGGCCCTGTGTGCATGTGCATGTTTCTATTTCTTGTCTTATATATAAATTCATTTATCTGTTCCATAAAAAGTATGCTAGTATTAAATAAGCTGACAGAAAATAATTGACTGTTAAAATGCTAGCTACATTGTATAAGCATTTAAAAGTTATTCGGTAATTTTCTTTGAAAACACTGTCAGTGGAAACTTATTATATTTTTATTCATTATTATTCCATGATAAGGACAAATTTTCCATAATTTTGTTAGAAAATATAGCTGGTTGTCAGCAGACTTTTAGGTCTAGTGACAGCCGGTTGTCACCAGACTTTTGGTCTAGTGACAACTGGTTGTCACTAGACCTAAAAGTCTGCTGACAGCCGGTTGTCACCAGACCTCGCCTAGAATATAATATTGTCAATTTGTTATCATCTGATTTTGCCCATAGCGTGCTAAATGTTAATAAGATCTAACCTCAATTTGCATGTAGGGTATATACACTAAGTATTCGAACATGTTGACCTGTTAGGCTATTACCATACTTGTGCCAGGTCTTCCACGAAGTCAGGCATCACGGTCACCCATCCTGGTACGAGCCGCAATGATGTACATTGCTTAACTTTGTGAAAAATCCAACCACTCTACGCATGGCATATACCCCATCCCTCAGTTTGACATTCTTCCAACATCAAAGTCAGGTCATACGCTTTCATTTACAGCAATGTTTGAGTTCTGCATTTAATCTTTAAAGAGAGTTTTCTTCTCTGATCAGCCCTTTCCGGCAAACTGCATTGTCTTCTGACAATCTTGTTTGTGTGTGGGTGTTTTTTTTTCCTGATTTTCTTTATAAAAACATATAGTTATTTATTTACTTTTTTTTTTTTTTATTTATTTCCAGAAAATGGGGATTGACATGTCATCCAAATTGCCTCCATATGAGACAAGTGTTAGCTTTTCAAAAAGCTAGCGGGTCGTTTAGCTTCAGCAGTTGCATGTGTATCACTCAAAGTTAATTTTGCTGACCAGATTTTTATGCCTCCGCCATTTGAAGAATGGTGGAAAGGACATATAGTGTTACCCCTGTCTGTCCGTCCATCCGACTCCGTTCGGCACTAGCAATTTGCATGTAAGTTTTTCAGGTGGGGGTATGCGGGTCCTTTGGACACATTTCTAGTCTTTAGGACATATTCATCTAAAATTATGGTTCTTCCCTCCAACCAAAAATGAAAGTTACCCTACACCATAGAGAGCCATTTTCAAACATATAGTTAAACTGGGGTTTAAAGGGGTAGACATTATTTTTCTAATTTCTGCTCAAAAGCATAGATTGTGGGTACTCGTTAGAACTGCCTCAGTGAGGCAGTTCTAAAGAGTACATACAATCTATGTTTTGAGCAGAAATAAGAAAAATATCAGAATTTTTATCTGAAAACTTAAAGGTCTTTTGTGGTGAAATTTTGAATATATTTGAATAGGCATGTTTTCGTAATGACAGGGGTAATATTACTAGAGATGAACAGAAGTAACAGAAAGATAGTTCTTCCAGTTTTGTAACATTTTAACAGATCAATGATGCTTTTTGGACTGAAATAATCATATTTTGTACTATTCGACTTTTGCAGTCTTCTGAAAATATGAAAATTGATTTGATGCGTCATTTAATATGACTGTAAACCCAAGTGAAGCCATCAGAATTGTTTAAAAATGTTTCCATTTTGAATTTTTTTGAAGATAGTTGAAACAAATATTTTAATGGTGTTGAATAATGTACTTGTAGTCCATTACTATCTTGCATAATGAAACAATATTGTGTGCTTCTTGAGAAATGAAAAAAAATGCCAAATAATTCTTGGGTTCTGAAGAAACCCATGACTCCAGGATATGTAAGTTAGTTGGCAGACATGGAGTTGCTGAGGCTTATACTAGATCTCTCTGCCATTGGTGCACACAATGAGAACAGTGATGAATCCTGGTCTACATGTACCTGTTCGCTTACCCATGTTTTATGTTATGCCCTGCATTTGCGGAGAAATATCTTGCTTGCTAATATTTGCAGCGAACTTTTATGAATTCTCATACTTGCCGAAGCGTAACTTCATTTAAGGTCAAAAGCTCAGCAGTGCTCCAGCTAGCCCTATATGTTGGTGAGGGGGAGGGGGGGGGGTCGGGCCACCCCTCTTGCCCTCTATTGCCGCCCCTCTGCTCTTCCTAAGCTGCCCTCTGTCTTATTTCAACTCCAGACATAAAACCCTACATTTTGGTGAAAATTTCATGAAAATTGGACCAAAATTAAGAAAGTTATCAATGTTGAAAGGTCAGTTTTATATGTACTCTATTTTTGAGGTATTTATTGTGGAATGGGATTATATTTTGTAACATGTCTTGATATAAGCACATCACATGACACATGGTGCCCTCATTCTTGTATGACTGTGCAAAAAGTGCCCTACCCCGAACCCCTCTGCCCTCAAATCCTAGCTGGAGCACTGAGCTGTATCTTTAACAATAATGTCTTGTTATGAACATGGCTGTCGTATTCCAGGACAGGATGCACCAATCATTTATAAGCTGCTTCTTTTAACATCTTGATGAATTCTCATACTTGCAGGAGCATGATTTCATTTCAGGCCCATATAAGCTGCTTTTTTAACATCTTCATGAATCCTCATCCTTGCGGAAGTATAATTTCATTTTAGGGCAAAATAAGCTGCTTCTTTAACATCTTAATGAATTCTTGCACATGCGGAACAGTGCTTGTACTACATTGTAACTGTCAAAATCAGGAAGTCACAGGATTTCCTAGCTCCAATATCTGGAAGTCCTGGCGATCAAATTTTTTCACTCACTTTCAGAAATTTAACCTCAATATTCTTAAACTCTCATTTATGGAGTAAAACTGCCATTGTTAAGCTAAATAACACAAAAATTCATTCTAAATTTTTGTTATAAATGACTAAATATCTTTAAAAGTTGGGAGTCCCAGACTTCCTGGCATTGATTTTTGGAAGTCCCAGGGCAATTTTTGGGAGTCTCTGACTCCAAGACTTCCCTTAATGCAAGCACTGGCGGAAGCAGAATTTCATTTGAGGGCAAAAACGGTATGGAAGCAAAGGAACTTGTGCAGGTGTAATTAAAGAAAAACTAAAATGTTAAAGATAACTAAATCAGCCTTATGTGTGTTAATTGTCTATGTATATATGAGCCAGCCAACGACAAAACCTACAATAAGACTTGTGCAACCAGTGAAGGATTAGCCTGCGCATCTACATACTCTGATCAGAATCTTTGCTGATCATGTGTGCCTTCTACAGCCCCTAGGCTATCCAAAGGGATAAACAAGAACTGTGCTGGCTCATATATTATTTGTATTGTGTACATTGCCTTTAACCCTGTTGGAGTATATATTAGCAATAAACTATATTCTGTTTGATTCTTTAATTAACCCTTGTCCTGCTGAACCCGGATATACCTGCCTTTGCAAACAGTGTAGATCCAGATCAGTTGGCTTCTGAAGAAGCCAACAGATCTGGATCTGCACTGTTTGACATTAAGTATGTAAATTTATATCAACAATCCGGAACAAGTAATCTGATTGGCTGTAAATTAGAAGTGGGCATGGCATCTGGATTTATTCAGCAGGACAAGGGTTAACAGATGCACGATTGCTATGTCAATAGTCTTGGTAGTTAGTTACGTGCCCTGGGTTAGGTATAATTCCCAAATTTGATGTGTGATTAGCTCAGCTCTTTAATATGCAGCTGGCCAGGGCAACCCGCAAAAATTGGCATGTAATGACAAAGATAATTTTCTTGGAAATACATGTTTAAGAAAAAAATTTCAAACTAGATCGGGCAGTCGATGGCACGCCATCGCAAATCCCCACGCTTCTGGCAGAAATTGCCCTTGTACCACACAGCATAGTTTTAAGCAACCAGGCAAATTCTACTTGTATGTTATTCTACTCATCATTCCCTTCAATTTGATATGCCACATGACCATGTTGTGTGAAACTTAATTTTTGACCCCGCCCCACCCCCCAAGTCCCACCCCAAAGGGTGTACCTGGGGTCACAAAGTAAATCCTGTTCAATATGTTTTACATCTATCACTACTGAGTATATGTGCACATTTTCGCATAAAAATCTTTAAAATTGACTTTGAAATTAGAAATTGTTAATATTTGACCTTTTGACCCCTCCCCAGGGCCCCTGGGGGAGGGGCCAAAAGTAAACGTGCTCTTGCATGCCCCACTTGTGTAAGCAAGCCACTCACCAAATTTGGTTGGATTCTGTCCAGCAGTTTGGGAGGAGATAACATAATGGACAGATGGACGGACAGACGGACGGAGGCGATAACAATATCCCCGACGCTTTTTCTAAAAAGCGTGGGGATAAATATTGTCTGCTGTAATTTTTACCTAGCATACAAAGAGTTTAATTACCTTGTCTTATTTCTCCCATAAAATCTTGCATGATATTTCATTTCTAAGATCTTTGTGAACAGTTTTAATAAATATTATGCTCTCTTTTCTAAGTAAAATAAGAAATATATAACTTTTTTTGATGGCCAATTTTTTCCAATGTCTGACACATTATGTATTGGAATTTCGCTTATTACGAATCACGTACGGAAAAATATTTGCATTAAAGAGAGAGCGCATAACATAAAAATAGTTTTCCCTTTTATAATAGGGTCTGCTCTTAAAGGAAAGAATTTGCTCCTTCTTGGAGCAAATTCTTTCCTTTAATAGTAGCCCCTAATTTGGAAGCGGTGCTATGGAGCATTTTTCCAGATTTTTAGTGAGAGTGTTAAAATAATTCCATTCTGGCTATGCCTTTAGTATTTGAAAATAAAATGTCAGTTTCTATTTTTAATAGGAGGGAATATAGAAATCATGCATGGCTGTAGATAAGAGGGGTATCCAGATTGATATTTTCTTATTTCTCTGTGAAAACATGTTGTGGGAACCCCACCGCCACCCCCCACTCTACCCCACCCTCTTTTCAACAATCTTTCAGTCATATCGCAACAGTGTCTCGATTTGGCAGGGAAATCAATGCTTGCTTTCAGAGTGCTGCCTCACTGAAATATCACATCCAAGACACTTGACATGATATTCCACCCAGTCACGTTATACGAGGGCGAGTCAATAAGTAACCAGCCTAACTTATTTCCGGTTGAGATCCACTTCTTTTTCGATGTAATTGCCCTCTAGTGTGATGCACTTAGACCAACGCTGTTCAAGTGCCATCAGCCCAGAACTGAAAAAGTCAGGGTCCTTTCCATTGACCCACTCCTCAACTGCCATCACGACTGTTTCATCAGACCGGAAATGAAGTCCATGGATATCCTTTCTCAAGTTTGGAAATAGGAAGAAGTTGCTAGGAGCTAGGTCAGGCGAATAGGCAGGATTTGGTATTAATTCATACCCGTTTCGCTCTACAGCATCCATTGCAACTTTGCAAGTGTGGACTCTCGCGTTGTCCTGTTGCAGCAAAACACCTTTAGAGAGTTTACCTCGGCGTTTTTCACGGATGGCGGTCAGCTGGTCTAACCAGTTTGCATAGTACACTCCAGTTATTGTACTTCTCTTGGGTAAAAAGTCCCAACATAATAACGCCTTTTGCGTCCAAAAATACTGTGGCCATCACCTTGCCAGCAGATGGTTGCGTCTTGAACTTCTTTGGCCTCGGTGACCCAGGCCCTACCCACTGACGACTCTGAGCTTTATTCTCTGGCTCATAATAATGAACCCAAGTCTCATCTACACTCACCAGACGCAAAAGAAAATCATCTTTTGACCTAAAACGCTTCAACAAGGCATTGCATACTGATGCTCTGGTTGCCATTTGCTCTTCGCTAAGGGATTTGGGGACCCAACGGGCTGTTAGCTTGAGCATACCTAAATGATCATGTAAGATTGTTGAAACGCTACCATGTGAAATGCCTAATGCCTGCGCTATTTCTTCCACCTGAATTTGCCTATCAGAGTATACCAGATCCCGAACTTTCTTACACATTTCATCGGTGGCATCCAGTGGACGTCCAGACCTGGCTTCATCTTCTAAAGATGTTCTACCGCATTTGAATTCCCCTACCCAGAATTTAACCTAAGCATAAGATGGTGCAGAAGACCCATAAACATCGGCTAACTCGCCGTGTATTCCGTGTATTTCCTTGCTTGTTTTACCTTTTAAATACAAGTACCGATTTACAGCACGGTACTGAACTTTAGATGAAAAGCATGCCTTTGCATCACTAGCCATGTTTGACATTCAATATCTTATTAAAGAATGACTCGATATGCGTGTAATTTTGTACCCATGTATAAATCATATACTGAAACAAAGCATATCTAATTGGGTGGTTATGACATCACTCACTCACAAAAATGGCAGCTTCCATGACTTCCAACAACTTTCTTACTTACCAACCAATTTTCATAATTTTTTCACCAAATTACTCAGCCAATCATGCTTAATAGTTTATGTACATTTTCCTTTAAGTAATGACTGTATCTAGAGAGGGTATCTTCATTTAGTACATAGATGTAAACTCTTGACTAGCATTTAGGGCTGTAACAATATAGTCACCTCATGATATGATATGTATCGCTATACTTGCCTCTCAATATGATATGTATCTGACATAATACTATTTTAATGCATAAGCCACAGCTTGTAAGTTTTAATACTCTTGGAAAACAGGTTCAAAATTATCTCCAGCGCTTCCTTCTTTTGTAACAATGCCTTTGTAGAAGCCCCTGTATGTCATATAAGTGATCAGTAACATTTTAGATCTTTGTAATTTGTTATAAAAATGGTCTTGAAATATGCAGGCTTTCAAGTGCCCTCCAGTGAAAAAACAGGGATAAAGTAGGGCTCAAAATTTTGAAAAAGTAGGGCAAAAATAGGAATTTAAATCATGAAAAGTAGGGATAGTAGGGATGTTCTGAGTGTTTTCAGACTGTCTTGGTCCATCGGAAATGGGATAGGCTGGTTACTTATCGACTCAACCTCGTACTGACTTTGAGCGGACCAGTTCTGATTCCTAGCTCTATTTCTTAATGCTGAACACTAAGCGAAAGAGCAGCCAGTACTGTTTTTAAAATCTTTGGTATGACACGGCCGGGGATCAAACCAGCAACCTCCAAGTCTCAAAAGTGGACAATGCCAACTGAGCCGGTAAGAGCATAAACATACAGTATATATTTTCATGGCGAAATAAGAAACAATGGAGTGACAATTTGAAAAACGTACCGTCTGACGCGTGCCCAGCAAAGACTCGGGGTCAGCCTGTGCTTCCGTGCAGTCTGATCAATCTTCATAGTCCATATGAAGATGCTTTGCATCCTTGGCTATCCGAATTATAAAAAGTGCCGAGTGAAGATTCTGGTCAGACTGCATGAATGTGCAGGCTTATCTGAATCTTTGCTGGGAGCATGTGTCTGAAGGTACGTTTTTTTTACGTTGCTACTCATATGTCTTAGTTGAAAAACGATCATATTTACAGCTGTGAAAATGTTTAGAGCTATAAATAATGTTTGCTTTTGTGATAGAAATTTATACATTCCATTTAACCTTCACCATTCTCGGGGCTAATTTAGCAGAGAACAAATTGGTGATATTTTTCTTAGTTTTCCCAGAAAACAGGATTTGACATTTTATGCAAATTATCTCCATTGGAGACAATTTGCATGAAATGTTGAATCCAGTTTTTATGGAAAAATACGAAAAAATTCACCAATTTGTCATCTGTTGAATTAGCTCCGAGTGGTAAATGTTAAAAAGTGCGTCTTATTAGTTGCTATGAATTTCATAACTTGTATACATGTACATGATGTAGGGCTGTTGATAAAACAATATATTTTTAGATGTATGTTTTGAGGTTTTCTTATTTCTTCCCATAGATTTATTTGTGGCATTGTGTTATGTCCCACTACCTGAGATTGGGGAGGGATAGGGCTTATTATTTTCAGTATGGATCCCATAGAGGATTTCCTGGTACCCCGCTTATCTAGAGCATATGTTGTGGGTACTCATTAGAGCTTCCATTGAGTTTTCTCACAGCATTTTTAAATGGAGACGGCCTGGGTGGCTCAGTTGGATGTGCATCCGACTGAAGATCGGGTGGTTGTGGATTCGACCCCCGCCAGGTCGGCAATATTCTTTCGTGCAGATTGACATGAAATCCTTTCTACGGTCATTCTCTCCCTTCCGCTGATTCAAGAAGGGCAGTCTGGCGAAAGAATGTGGACAATACTGGTTAACCGCTTAGAGGACTAAACTTGCCCAGTAAAAGTGTGGTTAGGTAAACTGACCACGCACGACATGACCCCATAGGGTTGACTGGGCTGTAAAACCTCAACACAAACAAATGAATGGAGACATGAACAATATCTGTACAGTACACCTCATGTTTGGTGTGCTTAATATAGTAGCATGGCCCCTGCCCACCAGGGCTTGCAAAATAGAAGGGTTGCTTGGTGTGTCTGTAGCAGAGTTGCTTGTAAATTGAGTTATTGAGTTTGTCATTCATCTCAGGTCTGGTCAGTCCCACAGATTCAGAGACAATGTCTCGACATGACTGAAGTACTGCTGACTGGGATTTTAAACCAAAACTCGGCAACTCAAAACTCCAGATAAAATGATACCATATTTACCCTAAGTATTGGGACACCTTGATTCTTTACCATACTTATCCTAAAATTTGAAAGTCTATTTTACACCTGTTGATGTGTCTAAAATAGTGCTGGATGAGTGGCAAACAGTGTAGACCCTGATCAGATGCCACATTTTGCGGCATCTGATCTGGGTCTACACTGTTTGCTCAGGCCTCTCTGTTCCAATATTTAGGGTTATTATGGTTATTGAGGATAATTTGGACCAAAAGACATGTTAAGGGTATTCGCTAGAATTTGTGGCAATTTTCAGTGATTACCCACATAATACGGTTTGATTACCTTACTTTACACTTAACGTTTGTCCTGCTGACCCAGGATATGCCCAGCCTTTACAAACAGTGTAGATCCAGATCAGTTGGCTTCTGAAGCCAACTGATCTGGATCTGCACTGTTTGTCATTAAGTATGTGAATTTGTATCAACAATCTGGATCAAGTAATTTGATTGGCTGAAAATTAGAAGTGGGTGTGACCAATTAATTTATTCAGCATGACAAGGGTTAAGTATTTGGACAGAAGGCCTGAGCACAAAGTGTACATCAGATCAGATGTTGCAGAATGCAGCATCTGATCAGGGTCTACTGTTTTCCACTCATCTAACAGGTTTAAGACACATCAGCAGGTAGTAAAATGGACTTGTTCATATATTAGGAAAAGTAGGGTAAGGTGTTCGTATATTTAGTATAAATGTGGTATTCTCTCTAGCAGGCCCTATGAAAATATAAATGTTTAATTTGTTTTTTACCCTCAAAGTGCTGATCACAACTGCAGCAGACAAAGGTCTTATTTTCTTTCTTTTTATGCCCCCAACTTCAAAGAAGTTGGAGGGGCATATTGCTTCTGGGTTCGTCCGTCCGTCCGTCCTTCCGTTCGTTACGCTTTTTGATGCATAGCATAACTTTAAAACCGTGAATGCTACTGTTTTGAAATTTCATATATGGATTCCTCATGAAAAAATAGCTGACACGTATTTTTTTTCTTGACAGGATTATGCCCCTTTTCTGAGTTATGGCCCTTTGAAAAAATATGGATGCAATCTTGTCAGCAAAATATCTCAAAAACTATTAAAGCTAGAGCCTTGAAACTTGATGAATAGACTGGTAGTGATGAGTAGACAACCTGATTAACTTTTGAAGAAATTTTGAAAAATACTTCTTGAGTTATGGCCCTTTGTAATTTTGGGCAATTTTACCTTGTCAGCAAAATATCTCAAAAACTGTTAGAGCTAGAGCCTTGAAACTTAGTAAATAGATTTGTAGTGATGAGTAGATGACCTGATTAACTTTTGAAGAAATTCTGAAAAATACTTCATGAGTTATGGCCCTTTGTAATTTTGGGCATTTTTATCTTGTCAGCAAAATATCTCAAAAACCGTTGGAGCTAGAGCCTTGAAACTTAATGAATAGACTGGTAGTGATGAGTAGACAACCTGATTAACTTTTGAAGAAATTTTGAAAAATGCCTTTTGAGTTATGGCCCTTTGTAATTTTGGGCATTTTTACCTTGTCAGCAAAATATCTCAAAAACTGTTAGAGCTTGAGCCTTGAAACTTAGTAAATAGATTTGTAGTGATGTGTAGATGACCTGATTAACTTTTGAAGAAATTCTGAAAAATACTTCATGAGTTATGGCCCTTTGTAATTTAGGGCATTTTTAACTTGTCAGCAAAATATCTCAAAAACTATTGAAGCTAGAGCCTTGAAACTTGATGAATAGACTCGTAGTGATGAGTAGACAACCTGATAAACTTTTGAAGAAATGTTGAAATATACTTCTGGAGTTATGCCCCTTTGTAATTTTAGGCATTTTTATCTTGTCAGCAAAATATCTCAAAAACTGTTAGAGCTAGAGCCTTGAAACTTAGTAAATGGATTTGTAGTGATGAGTAGATGACCTGATTAATTTTTGAAGAAATTCTGAAAAATACTTCATGAGTTATGGCCCTTTGTAATTTTGGGCAATTTTACCTTGTCAGCAAAATATCTCAAAAACTGTTGGAACTAGAGCCTTGACACTTCATGAATAGACTGGTAGTGATGAGTAGACAACCTGATTAACTTTTGAAGAAATTTTGAAATATACTTCTTGAGTTATGCCCCTTTGTTATTTTGGGCATTTTTATCTTTTCAGCAAAATATCTCAAAAACTATTAGAGCTAGAGACTTGAAACTTGGTGAATTGATTGGTAATGATGAGTAGATGACCTGATTAATTTTTTTGTAAATTCTGAAAAATATTTCATAAGTAATGGCCCTTTGTAAATTTGGGCATGTTTCCCTTGTGAACAAAATATCTCAAAAACTATTGAAGCTGGAGCCTTGAAACTTGATGAATAGATTGGTAGCGATGAGTAGATGGCCTGATTATGCCCCCAGTTTCGAATGAAATTGATGGGGCATATTATTTTGCCTTCATTTGTCCATCCGACTGTTTGTCCGTTCATCAAGCTTTTTTTGTGCATGCCATATCTTAAGAACCCTGCACGCTAGGGTTTTGAAATTTTATATTTGGGTTCCCAATGAAAAAATAGCCGACCCGTATTTTGTTTCTTGTCTAGCATGTTTATTTAAAGTTATGCCCCTTTGAAAAAAAAATCAGAATTAAATCTTGTGAGCAAGATATCTTGAAAAGTATTTAAGCTGGGTTCTTGAAATTCGATACAGTGAGTGGGAATGATGTGTACATTACCCGATTATATTTTGAGAGAATTCCATGAAAATATTGATAAAGTTACGGCCCTTTGCAGTTCTGCTCATTTTGACCTTGTCAGCAAGATTTCTCGAAAAGCACTTAAGCTATTGTCTTGAAATATTATATGCTGATTGGGGATGATGTGGAGATTACCTGGTTTGTTTTTTAGGGAATTCCATGAAAAATTGATGTAGTTATGGCCCTTTGTAGTTCTAGGCATTTTGACTTTTTCAGCAAGATATCTCAAAAAGTATTTAAGCTAGAGCCATGATATTTGGTATACTGATTGGGATTGAGGAGGAGATCACCTGAATAAATTTTGAACCAATTAAATGAAATGTTGGAGTTATGGCCCTTCGCAATTTCGGGCCATTTAATGTCGTTGCTTTATTGTGTATAGCATAAGTTTAGAACCATGTATGCTAATGTTTTGAAATTTCATGTTTTGATTCCTCATGAAAAAATAGGTGATCCGTATTTTTTTCTTATCCCAATCATCTCCTATTTTAGAGTTATTTCCTTTTGATAAAATAACATTGAAATCATATATTTGTACTGTTGTTACCATCATGGCTAAGCAGTGTTGGAGTCAAACAGTGTTAGAGTCAGGCAGTTGGGGGCATAGTGTTTTACAAACACCAGCTCTAGTTTTTTTTTTATTTATTTTTTTTTTTCTGTTTATAGAAAATAAGTCATGACATGATTCACATGAAATGTTAAGATTTATTTTCTATGAAAAAATAAAAAAAATAAAAATGTTTGTCTGCTACAAATTTTGTTGGCTCTTTAAGGATTAAAATTGTTATTTTGATGTACTTATATAGACAGACAGTTATTGCTGAAATAAAGGGAAAAAAGTCGGGTTTCTTTGTTCCTACATTTATTACCTCCCATGCTCTTCAGCTCACCTGAGCTAATGCTCAGGGTGAGCAGCACCCTCTGTCCGTCATCTGTCGTGAACAATTAGTTTGTTAACACTCCAGAATCCAGAGGTCACGTTTTTCAAGTGATCATCTTGCATATTGCTCAAAATGTTTTTCTTGATTTCTAGGTCGTTAGAAACTGGGTCACCTAGGGTCAATAACTAGGTCACCAAACCAAATCAAAAGAAAATCTTGTTAACACCCTAGGGGTCACATTTTTGAAGTGATCATCATGTATCTTGCTCAAAATGTTTAATGATTTCTAGGTCAAGCTCGGAACTGGGTCACTGATGGCATATATTTCACCATCTAGTGATGAGTTTTTTTGGTCCTACAACAGTGATACTTGGCACCACTCCATCCCCCCCCCCCCCCCCCACACACACACACACACACACAACACACACACACACAACACACACACACACACACTTGCTTGCCACTTGCATCTCGCATATAGAATGTCGTCTGATGATGCTTTATATTTCTATAAATTTTCATGAACATATCTTGAATGGTTTTCAACTTCAGTGGAAACAAAACTACTATTGTCAAACTTCAAAGGAGAATAACTCAAAAAAGTATATAGTCTGGAGTTACACTTCTTGTGGTCTGCACATCATCTGATGATTTACATTTCTGTAAAGTTTCATGAAAGTATCTTGAAAGGCTTTCTACTCATACAACGGCAACTAAACTACCATTGTCAAATTTCAAAGAATAACTCCAAAAATATACAGAAAAGAGTTATGGTTCTTGTCATTTGCATGTTGCCTGATGATGTTTTATATTTCTTTGAAGTTTCATGAAACTACCCAGAGGGTTTTCCATTTACGGAGTGGACATGCAACTACTATTGTCAAATTTCTAAAGGGAATACCTCCAAGAGTTATGGTTCTTGTGGTCTGCATGTTTGATGATATTTCTAATTGCATGAAAATATCTTTAACGGTTTTCAAGCTATAGAGCTGACACAATTTTGTGACAGAGCAATGGACAAACAGATGGAAAGACAAGAGATACGGTTCTTGTCTACACATCGTCTGATGATGCTTTATATTTTAATGAAGTGTCATGAAAATGTCTTGGGTTTATGGTTATTGTGGTCTGCATGTCTTTGTAATGATGCTTTATATGAAGTTTCATGAAAATATCTTAAATGGTTTTTGAGTTATAGAGCGTACACGATCTTGCTTAAACAAGAGCTGTCAGCAGACAGTACGCCTTGAATTGGGGTGATACTGGAGTGTCAGGGTGCTCTTTAGGACCAGTCTGATCTGGGTCTGCACTGTTTGCTTAGGCCTATCTGTCCCAATACTTAGAATCATTTTGGTAAGAGGAAATGTTATGGCATTTGATCGGATTTCTTGTGTTATGGTTTGGTCATTTATTGTCATGAATTTGACATTATCAGGGATCAATTACAAATTTCTAAGTCTGTGACCTTGACCTTGAGATCATAGGCATGAGTGGGGGGTGATGATGAATAAAACTTTGGACCTGTATCTATTATTATTCCAAATATGAACCAAATCTATCTTATGGTTTGGAAAATATGAGCTCTTAAAACACTTTAATATAAAATGCCTAAGTTCTTAACTTTGACCTTGAGGCCATGGGCAAGAGCAGTGAGTATTGCTAATAAAACTTTGGACCTGTATCTATCATCATGTCAAATATGAACAAAATCCATCATATGGTTTGGGAAATGTGAGCTCTTAAAAAGTTTTAATATAAAACTTTAAAGTCTGTCACCTTGAGGTCATAGGCATGGGCATGGTATTGCTGAATAAAACTTTGGACCTGTATCTATCATCATACCAAATATGAACAAAATCCATTATATAGTTTGGAAAATATGAGCTCTTAAAAATCTTTAACATTAAAAATTTCTAAGTCCATGACCTTGACCTGACCTTTAACATAAAAAATTTCTAAGTCCATGACCTTGACCTGACCTTGACCTTGAGTTAATGGGCTGGGGCATTGCTGAATAAAACTTTGGAACTATATCTATCATCATACCAAATATGTACCAAATCTATCAAATGGTCTGGAAAATATAAGCTCTTAAAAAACTTTAACATAAATGTGTTCGCCAAAGCCGACAACGGGGGTAAAGCAATAGCTCTTCCTGAACTTCGTCCAGGTGAGCTAAAAAGTGATGGGGATATTATGAACGCCTCCGTCAGTCCGTCCGTCCGCCCACACGTCATGCTATATCTTCCTAAACCACTGGGTAGAATTCAACCAAACTTGATTTTTGAGATTGTTTTGGAATGGAAAACCCTTGTCTTATATATAACCCAAGAAATATGGCAAACACTGGGCGTAATTACAAACTATCTGTATGACTTTCCCTCATAGTAAGGGTGTGCAAGATCATTGTTTTTCCATCTGGCATTGATCCATCTATCGGTCAATCTATCTCCTAAACCACTGGGAGGAATTTACCCAAACTTGCTATGTCTCCCTGGATGGTAAGGGTATATGAGAGCAACGTTATTTTTCACTTCTATCTGCTTAGTGATGAAAGTGTGGGGATTTGCGATGGCATGTCATTGACTGCACAATCTAGTTTGCCTTTAAAGGCAATGCATATTCTTTCATTGGGACAAGCATGTCTGATCAGTGTAAACCAAGATTAAGCTGCTGATCAGCGTTGTAGGAATGAACACTTTTATGGATTTTATTGATATGTGAATGCCAGAGAATCACTCACAAACCTAACCCTAACCCTGTGGGCTTTATAGTTCACCTGAGCACAAAAAGCTCTTGATGAGCTATTGTGATCAGTCAATGTCCATCTTGTGCCATCAACAATTTGCTTTAAATGACAACTCCTCCTACTTTCAAACTTCACAGAAATGTTGCCTAGATGACTACCAATGTAACTAAAATGGTTCGGCTCCAATGAACAGGATGTCCACCAGATCTAAAAATAGAAAAATCAATTTTGAATCTCCTGATCTGAGCCAACTGACTAGAAACCTGGTAGAAAGTTTTGGGGCGACTTGTAGATAAAAACAGCTAAAATCGTTCCGATCGGAAATCCAAGGTAGCTGTCATGTGCCATGGCTGCCATCTTAAAAATCTATTTTGAACTTCTCAAAAACGGAGACCAATTGACTTGGTAGGAAATATCGGGGCAACGTAGATCAAAAGTACCGGTAGTGAAAATTGTTCTGACTGGACATCCAAGATGGCCACCACAGTCACGATCTTGAAATCTATTTTGAACTTCTCCTGAACTGAAAAGCCACTTGATTTGAAACTTGTTTTGTACTCAGATAAGCCATCTTGGCCCTCTTACTCAGTTTGTGAGTGATTCACTGGCAGATCAGAGTCACTTGGGAATAAGAAAATACAAGCTAACCAGTGTTTATAAATATTTTTTTCTCTTCATTGTTCATGTAAGAGTATAAAATGCAGAAATATAAAATATTCTGGTAAATATACCATTCATACAATAATAACAAAACAACAGATAAAGCACATGAACAAAAAAGAAGAATTTGAGTCACAACGTGAGAAAATGTACCTTCTGACATTGTGCCCAATCCAGACCCAGATCATCTTGCACATCGATTCTGTTTGAAACTTTGCATCCTTCACTATCTAAATTGGCACAGTGAAGATTCTGATCAGACTGTGCAACTGCACAGTCTGATCAGAATCTTCACTGGGCATACATGTCCGAAGATGCGTTTTGTGACGTTGCGGCTCATATTTGAAATATATTAGTGTAAATGGGCCCTTATCCATAGGCACAAGAGCTTTGGCCAGATCAGTCTGCACGTGTGCACCATCAGTCACAGTATTTGAATCTACCGGTACTTATAGAATCATGGCTCTGTCAACCAAAAATATTTATATTTTTCTTATTTCTTCAGGAAAACATATGCTTGGGAACTCTTTAGAAGCGACCCATTTTTTTGTGGAGAAATAAGAAATATTTGTGGATACCCACTCTTATCTAGAGCTAAGGGCATTGGGTACTGCAGTTTGTACTGACAGAGTTGAACAGTAAGGAGTATTTAACAGATTTAAACAATACAGTCCTTTATTACTGTATTTGACCTAATTACCACACCGTGCGCTTCAGTGTTTCAAAAATACTGCAAAAACTTGTCGTAAAATATGTACCCACCTATACTAAGGACTTATCAAATGATGCTTATGCAATGTTTTTGTGTTGTTGTTTTTTTCTTTTAATTTCCTTATAAAAGCTTATGTTGTGGGGACTCATTTGAATTGCCTTGACATGTTAAAGCAATTCAAATGAGTACCGACAACATATGCTTTTATAAAGAAGCAGATAAAAATACATGGCTGTAATCTGAAGACTATGAAATGCTTGACTGATGTTATAATTAGTAATCAGTAATTAGGTTGAATACGGTAAGTCTGACTTAAGCAGTATATGGAATGCATCTTCTTGGAAGTGGACTTAAGTTTGACTTAAGCAGCAGTTTGATTAACATATTCCCATTATAAGAAGACAAAAATCTCTCATACTTTGTAATGTGGACACATGGACTTTGGAGCTTTAGAATGTGGATGCTTTGAATAGGTCATGGAATGTGGACTTCTTAGTAAGAGGGCCTAAGAAACATGACTGACAGAGTGGATCCCTAGAAGGTGGATGCTTGGGATGCATCTTGGAATGCAGACTTCTTAGAAAGTGGGCCTTAGAAACATGATCAGAAATGTGAATCTTTAGAATGTGGATGCTAAGAATGCATCTTGAAATGTGAACTTCATAGAAAGTGGGCCTCAAAAACATGACTGACAATGTTGATTCTTGAACTAAGACTTGGAATGTGTACTTCTTAGAAAGTCGGCCTCAAAAACATGACTGACAATGTTGATTCTTGAACTAAGATTTGGAATGTGTACTTCTTAGAAAGTGGGCCTCAAAAACACGACTGACAATGTTGATTCTTGAACTAAGATTTGGAATGTGTACTTCTTAGAAAGTGGGTCTAAAAAACATGACTGACAATGTTGATTCTTGAACTAAGACTTGGAATGTGTACTTCTAGAAAGTGGGCCTGAAAACCATGACTGACAATGTTGATCTTTGAACTAATACTTGGAATGTGTTCTTTTAAAAAAGTGGGACTCAAAAATATGACTGACAATGTGGATCTTTGAACTAAGACTTGGAGGAATGTGGATTTTCAAAATATGGTTGCAAAGGTGGCTGTGAAATGTCTATTAGCAATAGTATTACTGTAATTTAGAATGTCAGACTGTATTAATTAAAGTTCTCTCTTTATCAAATAAAAATTAAATAACTAATTTAGCCTTAATTAAAATAAGTAACATAACTTAATTTTAAATAACAATAAGAATGCCTAGCAGCATTATGGATGGGTTTTTGAAACAGGTTAACCAAAAGGTAAACCTTGAACACCCGCCCAACGAAAAACCCACCCGCCCGCCTGCCTGCCGAGACATCGCTATTTTAAAGGACACATTTTTTTTTAAAAACCTGTCCAAAAAGCAATTCATTCCATACTTTGCTTAGATATGGTACAGTATACTTAATATCATAAATATGGATTCAAGATATTGGGTAAAAGTGAACAGATACCAAACCCTTTATATTAAAATATCCCGGGTAGAAACTGGGCGCCAGTTCATGTGAACTACAAGCTCCATAATATCACTACCCAAATACGTAAAATATAAAAATCATCTGATATGGCCTTAATGCTTAGCATACTTGTTAAAAAATTCAGAAAACAACATTGTGAAGTATTTTTCTTAGTTTTTCAAGAAAACAGGATTAGACATTTTATGCAAATTGTCTCCTGAGGAGACAATTTGCATGAAATGTCAAATCCCAGTTTTTTGGAAAAATAAAAAAAAAATATTGTCAATTTGTTGTCTGCTGAATTTGCTCATAATGCTACATGTAAGTGTTAAACAAAAAGAATTTATTATACAAAAATAATTAGGCACAAATATATATAAAATAGTAAAGGCATCATTAAAATAATATTGCACCATTATTACCCTAAGTGTTTGGACATATAGGCCTGAGCAAAAAGAGTAGACCCAGATCAGATGTGGCATCAGATCAAGAGCTACACTCTTTGCATTTCATTTTGACAGCAGTTTTTAGACACAGCAACATATTGCAAAATAGACTTGTTCAAATTTTAGGACAAGTATGGAAAGGAGATACTGTGTCCGAATACATAGGGTAACTATGGCAACATTTATTGTATGGTAAATGTCCTAAAATTTCGAATGCCAAAGTTCCTGACAAAATGGCATATGCAAACAGTGCAGACCCAGATCAGACTGCTCCTAGCAGTCTGATCAGGGTCTACACTGTTTGCCATTCCACTAAGTATCTTATGAAACAACTGCATAAAAAGCAAAATTTTGGCCAAAAAAGTATGGAATAAAGTGTTTGAAATTTTAGGACATTTACCGTAATATACCGTAACATTTATCATGAATGAAAATGAACACATTGTAATTTATGTACACTGTCATTTGTATACGAGTCTCTCCAAATTAGAAAATGACCTGTATGAAATATGTGACCAGCATAGACTTAGACCAGCTAGCATTCCATGTACTTAAGTCTATACTGGACCATTATCAGCACAGCAGGTATCCCATCATGTAGATCATGGTCCAATATAGATGAAGTAGAATGCTAGCAGGGAAATCTGCCTGCACATCCAGGCCATTTGATCAGAGTCTACATTAGTCACTAACCATCACGCTAGCATTATACTTAAATCTATATTGGACCATTAATGGTCATGCTGAAACCTGCCATGCCAATAATGGTCCAATATAGATTTAAGCAATATGCTAGGGGGAGATCTGCCTGCACATCCACCCCATGTGATCTGAGTCTACTAGAGTCACTAACATAATATATAGACCCCAAACTGCGCTTCTGTGTAGTCTGATCTGGGTCTATGTTGCTTGTATATCGAGGGTTGAGCGCAAGACTGGCCTAAGTCAGATGGTTGTTTTTCCCCAAACCTAATCTCCTCACCATGAAGGCGTTATGAAGATTACAACATTTCTTTCTGTAAACAATGAAAATTTAGGTGCCATTGCTCGTATGAGCAATGGCACCTAAATTTGCATTGTTTACAAAGGGGTCCAAGTTGCCCCTAAACAAGGGTTTCAAAAATATGTTTGAGTTACTATAGTCTTGCGCTCAACCCTCGATATGTCATAAGGGTTGATCTTTATTTGGAGACGCTTTTGTGATGAAAAAAAGGGTCATTATTGCAAGAATCACCAAGATCAGCCCATACATTTCCCTATCTGATCAGGGCCTACATTTCACATTTACAGAGTTGATGGGCTGGGTTGATGTAGAATGGCTGTGATCAGACTGGAGACTGGAAAAACTTACAATTAATGGCATTTGTTTTAAAGAGAGGGTAAGCTTTTAGATGCATCAATAGGAAATGAAGTAGACTTGTTCAAATTTTAGGACAAGTAAGGTAAGTCATTAAATAGTTAGGGTAAATACCCAATATGATCATTCATTAATGATGAAATGAGCAGATAACAGATGGGTGAAATATTCTAACTTCTTCCTGAAAGAAAAGGTTTGTGTTACATTCTACTTATAAAATGGAATGTTATATTTATGCTAAGATCAGCAATGTTTTCTATTATGGTAAATGCTCTAAAATGTCGTATAACAAAAAATTCTGACATATCTGCATATGCACACAGTGTAGAATCAGATCAGACTGCTCCTGAGGGAGCAGTCTGATCGGGATCTACACGGTTTGCCATTCCACTAGGAGTTACACGAAACAACTGCATGAAAAGTAAAATCTCGGCGAAAAAGTATGGAATAAAGTTTGAAATTTTAGGACATTTACTGTATGGAATGTTTATTATACAAGTAATGCACAATACAAGAAAAAGGCCCTTATTCCATTATCCTCTCCTCCTTTATCCCCGATATGACTGAATTACCAGTACTGTTGAATGAGCTGTAAAATCCCTAGCCACAGTAGCACATCTTTTCTATATCAACTATACCAGTGTAAGCGCTGGATAACTTTAAAATCAAAAAAAAAAAAATAAATAAAATTCTCAATACATCTGTATCAGTGGCACCGTATATTTGATGCATGAATATGATGCGTAGAAATCTGATGATGAAGATGATGATGATTTGGTGTTTTACATCCCTTTCAATATTATCTAAGTCATATGGGGATGAAGGAAGGATGATAATGAAAGGCTCTGTGCAATGAAGCGCAGTACTGTCATGAGCTGAATTCCAGCTGCAAGGGGATCCGAAGCCAGAACCTCAAGATCCAATGTCGGGAGTGCTAACCACCCAGCCATCCGGATGCTTTCCAGGCAGGCAGAAGGCATGTATTATCTGTGGCATCCTAAATTCTATGCGTAGGTATCTGTCAAGTAATCCAGCATAGATACTTCCATAAACCCATCTCCAGTTTGTATGACTCCAGTAACTCCAGATGAGACGGGTATCCAGATAAATATTTTTCTTATTTCTCCTTAAAAACATATGTTGTAGGTACTCATCAGAAGTGCCTCATTGAGGTGCTTCTAATGAGTACCACAACATATGTATTCATGAAAAAATAAGAAAAATATCAAAACTTTTTGGCTAAATAAAAGCATCTTATCTGGAGCGTGTCAACTCCAGTTTTTTTTTGTTATACATAAAGAAGTTTATGCTCTAGACTGTTTTATTCTGCTATCTCTCATTTTGCTCACTGACTTGCATAAGTCTATATTTCATGCGTAGATTTCTGGCACGTACATGAGAATTTACTATTTCAATAACATTTTCTTTTGGGAACCAGCCCCTTTCACTGTCTCTCATCCGTTCACCTTCATACCAGCCTACAAAAGATGAAAAATATAAATTAAAACAGAAAAGTGATGACGGATGTTTCATCCTTAAACATAAAAATGTTGTTACTACAACCATTTTTCCGTACATTAGTATTTCCTTGTTCAAAATTTCTGAAATTTTCATAATACTGTTACAAAACATAATTAATAAAAATCCAGAGGAGAAAAGCAAAAATTATTCTCTTGTATATAAGATTCCAAAAATCACTTCACTATAAAAATAGCTTCGTTAGACCAATTTTTAGGTGTAAATTTTACTTTAGGTAACAGAAGCACAGAAATAGAAAAGATAAAAGGTTTCTAATAAGATAAAGTCAGTCAGAACAAACCTTTTTCATTTCAATAAAACATGGTGCAAACTAGAAATGTGTCCAATGGACATGGATGCCCCTGCCTGGAAAACCTAAAATGCAAATTGCTAATGCCATCTCAGATGCGGACGGAGACAGATGGACAAATGGACTAGGGTAACACTATATGCCCTTTTCACCATTCTTCAAATGGCAGGGGCATAAAAATGTCTTTACAAGTGATGTTGAAAGGACTCTAGGTCTCAGAAAGCAGTTAAAGGACTTACCATCTTCAAGTTTCTTGAAGACATTGACAACATCTGATTCTTCCAATGCCAGCTCATCAGGTTCTGTAGGGACATACTTATTAACACACTGTACTTGAGGGCAATCTGCAGAAATATATCTCAGAATAAATGTTTTGTGAAGCAGGACAGCAGTTATCCCTCTTTACCCATTTAGGCCAAATGGACTGTTCCTCAACTCTTTGGGTATGTCCATTTCTAATTGTAGGGATGTCTGGTTAGTTTTTATTATTACTGTTTTATAGAACTTTCTGAATTTAATGTTAACACATGCTGCATTCTGCAGTATCTGATGTGGGTCTACACTGTTTGCCTAAAAATGGGATAAGTGGACCTCATACATCTCATAGCTTTTCCATCATTTTTATACAAGGGAGACAAATTTTGTGATTTCGTATTTTGCTCTCCTGTACACTAAGTTTCGTCTGATAAGTGGTCTACTCAAAAGGAAAGAACTTGCTCCCCTTGGGAGCAAATTCTTTTCTTTTAGAGTAGACCTCTTTTAAGAAGGGAGCAAAACAATTCTTAAAGGGTTACCTCCCTTGAAAGTGTATCCATTCCCCTTAAACAAGTTTGGTAAGGGAAATAATTTCGGTAAAGGTAAGTTATCATATTAAATTTACCCTAAGTATTTGGACAAACAGGCTTGAGCAATGTGTGGGTACCCAGAACTTGTCACTCACAGTTGGAATCGGCTGAAATTTTATGATCAATTACTGGTTTTTGGCAAGTGATAGACTAACCAGTAAACATCAATTACGTGGCTAATGTTATAAATTGTACAATTGTATAATTTGGACATATGCACCCAGTGAAGATTCAGATCAGTCTGTGCATTAGTGCAGTCTGATCAGCATCTTCACTCAGTGCATTTTGGATAGCCAAGTATGTGAAGTTTCTTCATGCCAACAACAAATACTCTGATCAGACTGTGCAGATGTGCAGGCTGATCTGAGTCTTTGATGGGTATATGTCAGAAGTACATTTTTCTCGTGTTGAAGCACATTTAACACTTTGCATGCTGGGTAAAAAATGCAGCAGACAACACTTTGAAACATTTTTCTTATTTTTCCTAGAAAATAAAGATCTGACAAGTCATGCAAATTGTCTCATTAAGAGACAATTTGCATGAAGTGTCTGATCCTATTTTCTAAGAAAAATAAGAAAATATCACCAATTTGTTGTCTGCTGAATCTGCCCATAGTGTGGTAAGTATTAACAAAACTGCAGATGTTCTTGTATAAAGTAGGAAGTTTTGTTCAGAATGTTTCTTACCCCATTCCTCATAAATTCTCTCATGGTCATCGGAAACTTTCACTGGAGTAACTGCTTCCATCCACCGGGCTCTGTCACTCCTGTGGAAAAAAAGGGTAAAAAATAAACATTAACCCTAATACTGCTGACCCCGGACATACCCTGCCTTTGCAAACAGTGCAAATCTAGATCAGTTGGCTTATCAAGAAGTCAACTGATCTGGATATACACTGTTACTCATTAAGTATGTGAAATTGTATCAACAACCTGATCAAGTAATCTGAATAGCTGAAAATTAGAAGTTGGGGTAGCAACTTAATTTATTTAGCATGGCAAAGGTTAAACTAGGATTTCTATATTCAGATGACCAACACTTTGAAACATTAAGACAAATCCTGGGATTCTCAGAAAAATCCAAGAGTCTGAGAAAATGCAAACACTGAAAGCCCAGATCAGTGAAGTCAATAGGACTTTTGCCATCTGATAAAAGATTCACTGGCTACTATAAAATACGGACAAAACAGGAAAATTCCAGATCACATTATTCAGAAACTGAATCTTCTTGTGCCAGGTCTGCTTCAAACGTATTGTAGAGCATTCTAAATTCCACTAAAAAGCTTTGAAGCTGAAATATCAATGAAGTTCAGTATTTCAAAATGAGGGCTTTTCGTTCCAAATCCAAACCAAAAGAGTCAGACTTAGATAGACAGGACTTAATGAAACTGACTCCATACAGCATATTTTAAATTAATAATAAAAACATTAAAGTACTCCGCCATTATAGTGTCGCGGGCAGATGACGCTGTCAAACATTGACAAAATTTGCCCATTAGCAATCCCAAACCAGATCTCCTTAATATCAATGTACTAAGCTTGGTTAAAATCCCTTGACATTTACTCAAGATATCATCCGGAAATGAAAATATGGGCGTATCTTGGGCAGACAACTCCATCAAAATTTGATGAAATTGCCCATTAGCAATCCCAAACCAGATCTCCACAATATCAATGCACATACCAAGTTTGGTGAAAATCCATTGGTTTACTCAAGTTATCATCCAGAAACAAAATACGGACAGACAGATGGACGTTCGACTGACAGACGGATGGATGGACGGACAGATAGACACACAGATGTCCAACGTGAAACCAAAGTTCCCCACCACTATTGTGTGAAGGGGTAAAAAAAGTGAAACAATAATACCCAGCCACAACTGTATGGCGAGCAGATAACTCCCATTAGCAATCCCAAACTAGATCTCCACAACATCAATGCACATACCGAGGATGGTCTGAATCTACACTTTTTAGCCCATATTCGGAGGCACTTTTTTGCTTGACACAGCTCAAATAAAATGTACCTTACCTACCCTAAATACTCAAGACACATTAAAGGCTCCATATTTCTCAAAAATAGACATTTTGTTTTATCAAAGAAAGGTTTAATAAATTGATATATAGTATTAATAACCTCATAAAATGTGGAATCTGACAGCCTGTAAAATTTCAGATTGTCTCTCGTTTTTGAAATGGATCAAGAGGGAATGATTTTTTTTTTATTGTATACCTGAATTAATGTGGCAACATTAATTCAGAGATATGATAAAAATCATTTCAGTTTTAACTCTTTACTAAACTTATCCTAAAGTTTAAAAAAAAAAAGTGTTTCACCACTTGTTGTCATTTTCACATTTGACAGAATGGCAAACAGTGTTGGCCAGATCAAACTGCTATTTTGGGTACATACAGCATAAATAAAACAAAAGGTAGCATTACTCACGGAGAATTACATGCAAACACACATTCCACCATTTTCTTGTCATAATTCTCCAACATCACAAGTAGGAAGAGGTTCTTACAACCCCCAGGGACACCCAGGGGCAGGTGCCTGGCAATCTTCTCTTGGCTTTCAACCATTTCAACATGTATGGCATTTCTCATGGAATAATCAGTAACAACATACTGATTACTGAAAAAAATGAAGACATCAATAACAATGTTGATTACTGACAATGAACAGACTGCTTCAAAAAAAAAATTCAGGACTTAACTCAGGACTTTTTCATTCTTTGTGGAGTCTTGTGGCTGCTTGTCACTGTAGGGCTTTTTTCTTGTTTTGTCCTGCTTGTTGTCTTGCGAACCGATTTTTTTTGTATTTCTGTATTAAGAGTAGCATTGGGACCCAAAGTGACATTGGCTAGCTGTAAAAGTGCTTTAAACGCCCCGCTGGTTTATTCTACTGACCGTTCTAAGGCAGTGGTCCCAGTGTTAGTCTTGCTCTTTGTTGCTTTGTGGTTTATTCTACGAGGCGATTTGTTTTAAGTCTTGCCTGGTGTTATTTTGTTCACGTGTTTTTCAGTCCTTTGAGCATTGCGATTACCTCGCTTGGGGAAGAGAAAGCTAATCTTAGTGCTTTTAATATGTTTGTTCGCTTGTCTGGTTTTGTCTGTTTCCTCTTCCTCTTGGTGTGTGGGAAGGGCTGCGGCTTGTGATTGTGGCACTCTTTGGACTTTTTTCTTACATTTTTTGCTGTATTTGGTGGTTTGGTGGGGACTGTCTGGCACTGTGATATGGGATATGGTTGCTTTACTTTGCTTTGTTAGTTTGCAATGTCTGGGCCCAGTTGTTCAAAGCTAATGATGTCGTTAGTTAACGATTCGTGAAAATTTACATCGAGTGATATGCAAATATGCTGAAATTTTTTGCTGAAAAAATGTGAGTAGCTTTTGCAGTGCAAAAGCTACTCACATTTTTTCAGCAAAAAATATCAGAATATTGTACATTGAATCTGCTAAAAAAGTTAACGAAATGACCCTTAACGAGCTCGTTAAGCTAACAACGCTTTGAACAACTGGGCCCTAGTGTCCAGGGTAGTTTTTTTTCTCTTACTCTTGGTGTCACTGGTAGTGTACCATTTTATTTGACTTGATTATAAACAACATAAATATTCTATGTTCATGGCTCTTAACCCTTGTCCTGCTGAACCCTGATATACCCTGCCTTTGCAAACAGTATAGATCCAGATCAGTTGGCTTTTGAAGAAGCCAACTGATCTGGATCTGCACTGTTTGCCATTCAGTATGTGAATTTATATCAACAATCTGGATCAAGGAATCTGACTGGCTGACAATTAGAAGTGGACGTCACATCTTAATTTATTCAGCATGGCAAAGGTTAAAAGTTTCCTGTTCTAGAGTTTTATTTTTTTATTGGACTAAAAAACAACCATGGCAAAAACTCACATTTACTTGTTTTTTTTTTAAAACTATTTTCAGTTCAATTTACTTAGCTGAAGTAAAATTTGGTTTACACTCAAGAACAAGACTGAAATTCTTTCCAGGTTCTCTTGAAAACAACTTTGGATAACATTGTATTAGTGAAAGGACATAATATACATTTTGCAAAGGAAGGCTATGCTCCCCCACCCCTCTCCAACCCTTTTGAAAACTGATTACTTCTTTTTTTTGTGGGAATGTCTTAACTTTTTGTTTTTCCCTATTTTCATTCCTTTTTTTTCATTTTTTTCCTCTGTCTCTCCTTTTTGTCTCTTTAACTATCTCTTCTATCCATTTTCTCCCTTTCTCTGGGAGATGATGCTCATGGGTTAATGTGTTAAACCACAATTCAATAACAAAAGCTACCAAAATCATAATAAACAACGTACTTCATTGTGTGAAACTACAGCATGGCATTTTAAGAATTGAGGAAATCATCATGGTTAACTGTCTACTTCATTATGTGAGAATACTGCATCGCATTTTAAGAGCTGAGGACATTTTACGGAAAACTGTACTTTATAATGTGCTATACTAACCCCTTCTTTTTGGTAATTAACAGTATATCATTAAACAGGAACACATAGGTGGCTTGTTTCCCTGCCTTGGCTTTGCCAAAAGGGAGGCGACTCCCTGAATCACTCAGAATCCTAGTCAGCTCCCCTTGTTTAACAAGGTACCGGGAAGAGGAAATCAGAGGAATTTGTGTCATATCCTGAAAATATAAAGAAAAAACAAATAACTGCTAGCCTTGTCCAGAGGTAGTTTTTGTTTGTTTGTGTTGAGGTTTTACGGCCCAGTCAACCCAATGGGGTCATGTCAAGTGTGGTCAATTTACCTGACCACACGTTTACTGGGCAGGCTTAGTCCTCTAAGCAGTTAACCAGTATTGTGCACATTCTTTCTCCAGAAACTGACAACTGCCCTTCTTGAATCAGCAGAAGGGAGAGAATGACCGTAGAAAATATTTCATGATCAATCTCCACAAAAGAATGTTGCCTACCTCGGCGGGTTTGAACCTGCGACCTCCTGGTCTCCAGTCGGACGAGCATCCAACTGAGCCACCGAGACCGGCTCAGAGGTAGTTGGTAAAATTGTTGGTCAAAAATCACTAGTCAGTTAACCCATTGTAGTCGGGAGACACCTCAAAGGGTAATTGGCAAACAGTGCAGACACAGATCAGATGCCGCAGAACATGGCGTCTGATTAGGATCTCCTATGTTTGCAAATACTTCAACCAGTTTTCTCTAGGAATATCTAAATCACATAGCTGGAATTCCTAAAATCAAAATTAGACTCTTCCAATATATAATTTGGGGGAGTTCATTCAGTCTACAATGGGTTAGATTATTGATAAAAAGTTACCCTATTTTCCCTAAATATTTGGACATCTTAAAACTCTTTACTATACTTGATCTACAGTTTGAACAAGTGAGTCTTACTACCTGCTGGTGTATCCATAAACTACTGGATAAGTGGCAAACACTGTATACCCTGATCAGATACTGCATTCTGGGTCTAAACTATTACTCTTTGCTCAGGTGTGTTTGTCCGAATACAGTGAACCCTCGTTACAACGACAGCATTTGTTCCCAACGACGTTGCCATTAAAATGAATTTGCTGTTGTATAGAATACTTAATGAGCAGATTGATATGTAAGGAATGTCTTTTTTTGTTCTTATTTCCTCATAGAACATATGTTTCGGATATTTGTTAGAATTGCCTCACTGAGGCTATTCTAACAAATAACCAAAACACGTTTCTTTAAGTATTCAATACACTATTCTTGCATATTTTGTGACTAATTGTTACCTCTTAAGCGAAGGTTTTGTATCAGTCATATTGTCATTATAACAAATTTTGTCGTTGTATTGAGTGTTGGTATAAAGAGGTTTGTCTGTAATTAGACTTTATACATTACCAGTAAAAGCCCCATTAACCCATTTACATCAAGTGGACTCTTCTATAACAACTCTTTTGACTGGTCTATTTCCAACAGCATGGTGTCTGGTCAGTTTTTATAATTACTATGTTTTATAGAAATTTCTGTATCTAATGCAAACAGATTAGACCTGATCAGATGCCGTGAATGCAGCATCTGATCTGGGTTTGCACTGTTTGTCAATTACCCTTTTGGGGGTTCCGACTAAAATTGGTTAATACATCCTCTATGTGTATACTAAAAGTTGTACATTATTTTCTAATACAAAACTTTCTTTATTAAATTGATATCAACACACGTATAGGACCCTTACTGCATACTAAGACAATGAATGCCTCACTGAGGCTCTTCTAATGAGTACCCACAACATATATTTTTATGGAGAAATAAGAAAAAATATCTCAGAATTATCAATAAATACCCTCCTTAAGAAGTCCTCAGCTCCTTACCATACCTACCCTAAAACAAATGCATTTTACTACCTCTTCTTGTGTTTAACCCTTGTCATGCTGAATAAATTAAGATGCCATGCCCACTTCTAATTTTCAGCCAATCAGATTACTTGATCCAGGTTATTGATACAAATTCATATATTTAATGACAAACAGTGCAGATCCAGATCAGTTGGCTTAATGATCTGGATCTACACTGTTTGCAAAGGTAGGATATATCCGTGTTCAGCAGGACCTGGGTTAAAAATTGCTGGGTGATTGGCAAACAGAGTAGTTACAGACCCTAATCTGATGCCGCATTATGTGACATCTGATCTGTGTCTACAATCTTTGCTCAGGCCTGCCTGTCCCAATACTTGTGGCTAGCATGCTTACCCTTAATAAAAATACATTAGTTTTCCTCAAAATGTGAAGAACTTCATGTAAACATAAACAAAAGTGCATTAAATTTTACAACAAAGAAACAAAAAAAAAAAAAAAATGTGCACAATTAGAAAATCTTCCTGAACCTTTAGCATGCACTAGGTAAAATTAACCAGTAGATACAGTAAATGTCCTAAAATTTTATACCCCAAAGTTTCTGACAAAACGGTATATGCAAACAGTGCAGACCAAGATCAGATCAGGAGCAGTCTGATCTTGGTCTGCACTGTTTGCTATTCCATTGAGTATTTAAAGAAGCAACTGCATAAAAAGCAAACATTAGACATAAAAGTATGATTAAACTGTTTGCATTTTTAGGACACTTACAGTAAATGATACTTTTTCTTGTTTTCTAAGAAAAACTAGGCATAATTCTAGATGTTACAGAGAATCACAGAGGCACTTCTAAGAGGGTCTGGATGGGAGATGTTTTACACATACATGTATTTTTTTTCTCTTTTATTAAAAAAAAGGGATACTTGTTGTATTTATTGATGGATAGTAGTATATTTCAAGTCTTTATATTAGGGCAGCTATAGGATATTTGGGAATTGGAAAGATATGGGATATCACAGTTTAATTGGGCATACCTCCATATAATGCACATTTTTCAATAAAAAAAAGAAACAACTTAATATTTTTCTTATTTCTCCACAAAGACGTATGTAATGGGTACCCATGTGCCTCACTGAGGCACTTCTAATGAGTACACACAAAATAAGTTTTTGTGGAGAAATCAGAAACATTCATGTATTTACCAGGATACCCAATCACCTGGAGCTATGATTGGGGATATAGCAAGATTCAATTCTGGGATATGGAATATTTTGAGGAAATTATTTTTGGATACAGAAAATTGGTATCTAAGGATTAATTTCAGCTAAACTTTCTGTTTTATCCAGAAAACTTGATTTCCTTGCTACCAAATACCATGTGATCAGATTAAGATGAGTGCATGCACATGGAAGATTTTACTGTCATTTTCACAAAGGGAGTCAACTTTTGCAGACAGCAAGTTGTCTCCCTTGTACATTTTATACTTGAAACTTTTCTAATTGGTGCTACTCTTAAAGGGAAGAATTTGCTCCCTTTAAGAGAAGCACCTAATAAGAAGAGAAAGAGGAGGTAAATATTTCCATGTCATTGTTACTTCCCTTAGAGGATTATTCATTCCCCTTAATAATGAACTCTGTATTTTTAAACTTGCATTGTGTTCAATCAAATCTTCCCACCTCCAAAACTATGCATGCAAGTAAGGAGTTAACCTATTCCATGCTGAATTTAGATATCAGCAGATGACATTTTAAAAAATATTTTTCTTATTTTCCTAGGAAATATGGATACACATTTTATTCAAATTATCTCAAAGACACTGTTAATAAAATGTCAAAGAAAAATGAAGAAAATATTTGAGCTTCAACATGAGATGATGATTTGATGTTTTATGTCTCTTTCAATATCATTTAAGTCATATCGAGACAATGAGGTGTTAACCTTTGTCATGTGAATAAATTAAGATGCCACGTGCACTTCCAATTTTCAGTCAATCAGATTACTTGATCCAGGTTGTTGATATAAATTCACATGCTGAATGACAAATAGTGCAGATCCAGATCAGTTGGCTTCTTCAGAAGCCAACTGATCTGGATCTACACTGTTTGTAAAGGCAGAATATGTCCGCGTTCAGCAGGACAAGGGGTAATGAAAGGCTCTGTGAAATGAAGTGCCATACATTTATGAGCTGTTCCAACCAGCTGGATTCTAACCAGGGACCTCATGATCTGGAGTCTGGCATGCTAACCAGTAAGTCACCTGGCCACTTCTTGGGTAGCTGGAAGACTCTGATCAGACTGCAGATGTGTAGTGTGATCAGAGTTGTCTTTACTGGAGATATTTCATAAGATACATTATAGAGTTGTTAACCCTTGTCATGCTGAATAAAATGCCACGCCCACTTCTAGTTTTAAGCCAATGTGATTACTTGATCCAGTTTTTTGATACAAATTCACATTCTAAATGACGAACAGTCCAGATCCAGATCAGTTGGCTTCTGAAGAAGCCAACTGATCTGGATCTACACTGTTTGCAAAGGCAGGACAAGGGTTAAGGAGGAGTATTTGATGGTAATTCTAGGATTATAAGATTCATCATGAGTGTCCATGCAGGATAGGGGAATCTCACCCGAGGGGTAGGAATTTCAACCAGGGACAAGGCTTGCCGAGTCCCTGGTTGAAATTCCTTACCCGAGGGTGAGATTTCCCTATCCTGCATGGACTGGCTCATGATGGATTCTTTTTCTCCCACCTTTAAGTGGATTGTTCCTGGGACCAGCGGAATACATGGTGGACGACAATGGTCATATGAGATAGAAGTTTCCCACATGGGCAAAAAGCCTATCTCATATAGGCAAAGGTGGGAGAAAATTTGCTCCATGAAAATGCTTCTAATGAGTGCAGACACTATGTTTTTATGGAAAAAATCAGAAAAAAATCCCAGAATTATCACCAAATACTCCTCCTTAACAAGTCCTCTGAGTCATTATCTCACATCGCAGCTCATTTTAAAATGTCACAAACCAATTTTGCCAAGAATCAAAATAAAAACAAGAGGCCCACGGGCCACAACTCGCTCACCTGAGTGAAACCGCCACTGCAGATATGCAGATGGCATGCATCATTTTTCCAATACTCTTATGACAAGGCAATGGCTTAAACAGTTTTTGAAATATCTTGCTTACAAGGTTAAAATGCTGAAATTTTCAAAACGTTACAAGTAAAATAAATTACCCCCAATGCCTCCTACCAACTTTTGAGTCAACTGGCATTTCGGTGCAGTAGAAGAAGCAAAAAATAGATTTTCAAGATGGCTGCCATCTTGGATTTCCGATCGGAATGATTATAGCTATTTTCTGATCTACAAGTCACCCTGATGCTTCCTACTAAGTTTCAAGTCAATTGACTTTTAGGTTTCAGAGAAGAAGCGAAAAATAGATTTTCAAGATGGCTGTCATGGAGGCCATCTTGGATTTCCAATTGGCACGATTTGAGCTATTTTTTATGTACAAGTCATCCCGATGCTTCCTAGCAAGTTTGGAGTCTACTGGCCTTTCGGTTCAGGAGAAGAAGCGAAAAATAGCTTCTCAAGATGGCTGCCATGGTGGCCATCTTGGATTTCTAATCAGCACAATTTTAGCTATTTTTGATTTATAAGTCACCCCAATGCTTCCTAACCAGTTTGGAGTCAACTGGCTTTTGGGTTTCGGAGTAGAAGCGAAAAATAGATTTTCAAGATGGCTGCCATGGTGGCCATCTTGGAATTTGGACCGACACAATTTTAGCTATATTTGATCTACAAGTCACCCTGATGCTTCCTAGCAAGTTTGGAGTCAATTGGCCTTTCGGTTCAGGAGAAAAAGAAAAAAGATTTTCAAGATGGCGGTCATCTTGGATTTCCGATCGGAACGATTTAAGCTATTTTTTTATCTACATTTCACCCTGATGCTTCCTACCAAGTATCAAGTCAATTGGCCCTGGGGTGTAGGAAGAGTAGGCCTTTTAAGCAATTGTTCACGCCGCATGACCCATGATGGACGACGGACATTGACTGACCACAATAGCTCACCATGCACACTTCATGCTCAGGTGAGCTAAAAATCTGAGCAAATTTGGCTCAGTGGCTTCAGAGAAGTCATCAAATTCTCAACAATTTTCCCATATAAATGTTATGGGGCTCATACAAATGCATAGGGAAGCAAACTTGACCTTGCTGTAAAAAGGTCAAATGTCAACGTACGATAATCTTTTCAGCAATTTTGGTAGATCTCCTGTCCCTGATGATTTGTGCACAGATTTAGCCCCAAGGCATCCTCAGTTCTGAAGAAGAAGATTTTTAAAGGGTCTTACCATATATGGGCATGGTGGCCATCTTGGTCGACCTACCGCGACCATTTTAGCAATCTTTCGTTCCCCTGACTTAAGAAGGCACAATATGAAATTTGAGCAAATTTGGCTCAGTGGCTTCAGAGAAGAAGAAATTTAAAATTCTCAACAATTTTCCTATTCAAATGTATGGGGCTCATACAAATGCATAGGGAAGCAAACTTGATCCTGCCGTAAAAAGGTCAAATGTCAACGTACGACAATTCTTTTGGCAACTTTGGTAGACCTCTCCTTCCCGATGATTTGTGCAAAGATTCAGCCCCAAGGCATTCTCGGTTCTGGAGAAGAAGATTTTTAAAGGTTTTTACCATATATGGGCATGGCGGCCATCTTGGTCAACGGACCGCGACAATTTTAGCAATCTTTTGTTTCCCCACACTAAGGTGGCTCCATATGAAATTTGAACAAAATTAGCTCAGAGGCTTCAGAGGATAAGTCCTTTGAAACTCTTAACAATTTTCCCATTCAAATGTATAGAGCTCATACAAATGCATAGGGAAGCGAACTTGACCTTGCCGTAAAAAGGTCAAACGTCAACGTACGACAATTCTTTTAGCACCTTTGGTTGACCTCTCGTCCCCGATGATTCGTGCAAAGATTCAGCCCCAAGGCATCGTCGGTTATGGAGAAGAAGATTTTTAAAGGTTTTTACCATATATGGGCATGGCGGCCATCTTGGTCAACGGACCATGACAGTTTTAGCAATCTTTTGTTTCCCCACCCTAAGGTGGCTCCATATGAAATTTGAACAAAATTAGCTCAGAGGCTTCAGAGGAGAAGTCGTTTGAAACTCTTAACAATTTTCCCATTCAAATGTATAGAGCTCATACAAATGCATAGGGAAGCGAACTTGACCTTGCCGTAAAAAGGTCAAACGTCAACGTACGATAATTCTTTTGGCAACTTTGGTTGACCTCTTGTCCCCGATGATTCGTGCAAAGATTCAGCCCCAAGGCATCCTCGGTTATGGAGAAGAAGATTTTTAAAGGTTTTTACCATATATGGGCATGGCGGCCATCTTGGTCAACGGACCGCGACAATTTTAGCAATCTTTTGTTTCCCCACCCTAAGGTGGCTCCATATGAAATTTGAACAAAATTAGCTCAGAGGCTTCAGAGGAGAAGTCGTTTGAAACTCTTAACAATTTTCCCATTCAAATGTATAGAGCTCATATAAATGCATAGGGAAGCGAACTTGACCTTGCCGTAAAAAGGTCAAACATCAACGTACGACAATTCTTTTAGCAACTTTGGTTGACCTCCCGTCCCTGATGATTCATGCAAAGATTCAGCCCCAAGGCATCCTCGGTTATGGAGAAGAAGATTTTTAAAGGTTTTTACCATATATGGGCATGGCGGCCATCTTAGTCGACGGACCGCGACCATTTTAGCAATCTTTAGTTCCCCCACCCTAAGGAGGCTCCATATGAAATTTGAGCAAAATTGGCTCAGCGGCTTCAGAGGAGAAGTCGTTTGAAAATGTTAACGGACGGACGGACGGACGGACGGACGCACGGACGGACGGACGGACGGACGGACGACGGACGAAAAGTGATCACAATAGCTCATCCTGAGCAGAGCTCAGGTGAGCTAAAAAATCTGAACATCTGATTTCCATTAAATCTATGATGTCATTTTTCTACTAATTCATACATTACCCTAACAAGAGCCTGGTCAGCATCAAAATCACGGGGCAATAATATATTTTTCTTTGACTAAAATAATACAAATCAATGTGGCATTTTAAAATGCATTATTTGAACAGTTTTCCAAGGTTTTAACATTCAATTTTTTCAGCCTTAAGCATGCAAATTTTAAGTATCAGCAAGAAATTTCTCATGGGTAATGGATACACTTTCAGGGGAGGCAACTCCCTCAAAACTGATTCAGACCCCTTCTGAAAAGGGTCTACTCTACAAGGACAGACCCCTTCTGAAAAGGAGTCTACTCTAAAAGAAAAGACTTTGCTTCCAAGTGGGGTCTACTCTAAAAGGAAAGAATTTGCTCCCCTTGGGAGCAAATTCTTTCCTTTTAGAGTAGACCCCTTTTCAGTTGGGAGTTGGTGTTCAGGAAAGCAACAGGAAATCACAAAAATTATCTCCCTTGTAAAAATAATTTGAAAATCTACCTAGTGTATCCATGACCTTCAGATAAACCATTTTTTTTCCAGAAAAAAACAACAAAAAAAAAACAACTTGATATTTCATTCTAACTCTCTTCTGTTTAGAAAACAGGGTTTGACAGTTTACTCAAGTCATCTCTCAGATCACTTAAATACAATTTCAAATAAAATCTGTAAAGGTCACATGTTGGAAAGAAACACATGAAATTAATGTCTAGCCCTATCTTCTGTTGAAAAACAAGAATAACATCGCTTGGTATAGTCTGTTTACTCTGCTAGTAGACAGTGCAAAAAATAACAGATTCAAAAACATTTACATCGAATACATACAATAAAAAGTTACTCCCATTTTTGCAGCAAAAACATCAATATTTTTTAAAATACCTTAGCTACAACAGTTAATGACCTTGTCATTAACAAGCTCATTTAGCTAACGATGCTTTGAACAACTGGGCCTTGGTCATTATATGATCACATGTAACAAGTGAAGACCTAATATTTTCAATATTCAATTAATGGGATCCCAATATTTAAAGTGTCTCAATAATGGGTGTTTTATGGTAGCCAAGAAAGACTACTCTTAACTCAACATTTCAATATTTAATTAAAAGTCTGAATAATAGGTGTTTTATTGCAGCCAAGGTAGATAACTCTTAACTCACCTTATTCCAATATTTAATTTAAAGTCCCAATAATAGGTGGTTTACTGTAGCCAAGGTAGATAACTCTTAACCCACCTTTCAATATTTAATTAAAAGTGCAAATAATAGTAGTTTTATTGTAGCCAAGGTAGATAACTCCTAACTCACCTTATTTCAATATTTAATTAAAAGGCCAAATAATAGTAGTTTTATTGTTGCCAAGGTAGATTACTCTTAACTTACCTTATTTCAATATCTAAAAAGTCCTAATAATAGGTGTTTTATATGGTAACCAAGATAAATAACTCTTAACTCACCTTATTTCGGAAGTCTAGCTGTTTGGCAATAAGGCACATCTGTTCAGTTTGTTGCATCTTTTTAGCACCATCGTTACACCGCTTCACGACCTGATTATCAAACAGAAAATTGGCTCTTATCACTTAAACTGACATATTTTACATAGCCAAAAATACTTTTAGGATAGATATGTCCAAGCAAACAGTGCAGACCTGATGAAACTGTTCCAATCTGATAGGGTCTACTCTGTTGTTCCGGCCAACACTTTTCTTATTTTGTAATTGTTGTCACAAAATTAAACACAACACTTTCTGTATACATCAGCAAGTTTGTCAACTGGGCTTGTTTAAACTTAAGTATAAGTACAGTAAGTGGTTAATGCAAACTGGAAAGGCCAGAACAATGATAGTCCAGTCAGGACCTTTCCCATTTGACAATATATTGTAAACCCACAGCTGACTATGTATTAACATTGTTGACAAAATCAACATATATATCGTCTGTCTAGTCATGTCCTGGCCCATATATTTTCAATGCCAACAGATATCAAGTGTGTTTTTACACATTAAAAAAAGAGCAAAGCCCTTCTACCCTAAAATGATAATCGTTTTTTCAGCATTTTAATAAAATTATAAAAATGTAAAAACTACAACCAAGCACAATATACAAATTCGACCTAATTACGGCACTATGCACTTAGGTTTTTCAAAATTCCTGAAAAAGCTTGTAGTAAATTATCCACTTAGTAAGTGTATACTTTAAAGAAAGATCAGCAGAGGACTTCATAAGGGGTGTAATTATTAATGCTTATGTGATTTTTTATTCTTCTGATTTTCTGACTTGTTGAGGCACTTCAAATGAGAAAGGTTCTCTTTTTAGGAAAAGACTTCACAAAAGCTATGATTAGCATGATATCTGGTCCCTTATGTCATTTGTGTATGTTTGTGTTGTATATATTATATTCAATAAAGTATTGTTTAAACCAAATGAGTACCCGCAACATATGCTTTTATAAAGAAGTAGATAAAAGTACACCGGTTGCAGTGATTTATTTACAATTTTATACCTTCGAGTCCCAGGACTTGCTTGGGCTTTAAAAAGAGAGTCCTACTATAAAATGATTGCATCCACTACAGAACTTTCTACTATGATTTTGTGAGTCCGGGAACTCACTGAGATTTAAAATGTGAGTCCCAAAGCAAAAAATGTGAGTATGGGACTCGGGATGCGCAGGTAAAAAAATCACTGCGGTTGTAATCTGAAGACTAAGAAATTACTTGACTATGCACTTATAGGGGTATGTGCAGTAATTAGGTTGAAAATGGTACATAGTTAATACCTTATTGAGGGCATCTAATGCTTTAATGGCCAAGGTGTGTCTATTTTTATCTGTAATAGGATCCATCCTGTGACAAATAGCATCCACAAGAAGCGGCAAGCGAGTGATTCGTTGCATCGGAAGGAGAAGGAATGATATCATAGGAAGACCTTGACACTCCGGATCACTTTCCAGACGTTTTAGGGCCTCAGAAAAATCTAGTTTCTTTCTGCAATAAAACCAGAAACCTTACTTTAACCATAGTAGTACATTAACGTTTAACCTTCCAGGGCCCAGTTGTTCAAAACTAACGATGCCATTAGTTAGCGTATCGTTAAAACTTTGATCATTAATTATGGCATATATGCTAGTATTTTTGCTGAAAAATTTTGAGTAGCTTTTGCAAAAGCAAAAGCTACTCACATTTTTTCAGCAAAAATACCTGTGAATTAGATATTGTACTTACTAGAACAGTTAACATTTTGACCACTAATGAGCTTGTTAAGTTAAGGATGCTTTGAACAACTGGGTCCATGAGTTTTAGGGACTAGGAAAGATCTAGTTTCTTTCTGCAATAGAAACCAGAAACAATTCTTTAACAACAGGAGAACATTAATGCTTTGCATGCTGGGTAAAACTTTCAGCAGATGGCATTTTAAAATTATTTTTTCCCAGAAAACAGGGCCTGACAAGTCATGCAAATTGTGTCCTTTGAGACCAATAAAACAAATTTGTTGCCTTTTCAAAAGTAAGGAGCAGTTGTAATAAATCTTTTTCTTTTAACTCTTTCACTGTCACAGGTGACAATAATAAACTTTTCATAGGTCTAGATAAGAGTGGGTATCAGGTAAATAGTCTTCTTATTTCTCCACGGAAACATATGTTGTGGGTACTCATTAGAAGCGCCTAGGTGAGGCACTTCTAATGAGCACCACAACATACATTTTTGTGGAGAAATAAGAAAAAAAGCAATTCGTTTGGATTGAAAAAAGTGCTTTAACTAGAGCAATGACCTTTGCAAACAACATAAATCCAGATGAGACGACTCATAATGAGCCATCTCATCAGGATCTACACTGTTTGACATTCAGTCTTTCAACTTTACATATAAACTTTTTTACAATCAATAGTTTGCTAAAAAAAAAAAAAATAAAACCAAGCAGACAACAAATGTAGTCTGAAATTTGGTGCCGAAAGAGTTAAAAAGTGCAGACAAGGTCTGAAAACTATATAGTATGTTTTGTTTCCTGATATGCAATACTGGTTTCCAGCACATATTTCATGACAAAGCTCTATCAACATCAAAAATAATTCTAATAAGTTACCTCTGAATGTTGATATTCCCATATTTTGAATGGTACTATAACTACTATTGTTTCAAGATTGATTGGCAAATTTCTAAAATTATGAAAACAACAACAACAAAAAACAACAACAACAAAAAAAAATCACCATAACCTCTTTTTAACACTATTGTTGGGATCCATTGCAAAAACATTTCAGCCAAACAACCATGTTGTATCAAAAAAAAAAAAAAAAAAAAAAGAAAAGAAATTAAGAAAAACAAAAAATAAAAAAATGTGTAGCAAAAAAGACAATAAATGGTTATTTTTCTATATAACCTATACATTTTTATTTCAATACAATAGTTTTTGGATGCATCTTTAAACTGTTTTATATCCAAAACTGGGCTATTATGAGGTTCTTATGTATTCAAATTTTAACCTTTAAAGCACCAATCGCAACTGCAGCAGACAGACAACATTGATTTTTTTTTTCAGAGACAACAAGTCTTGACATTTCATGTGAATCATCTGCCAAACAGATGATTCACATGATATGTCAATACTTATTTTCTCTGAAAAAAAAAAAAAAAAAAATAGAATGTCGTCTGCTACAAATTTTACTTAGTGCAAGGGTTAAGCAATTTACTGTGCTGCAAAATATCTTACTTTTGTTTGGATTCAACATTTTCTTGGTCCATCTCTTAACTGTGTTATATAAAAAAAAACGTGCAATAATTAACCATGTTACAAAAAAAGGCTTATTTGTATTAAATTTTTTAAGCTATTTACTGTGGTGCAAAATAAAGTTGACTCTCTTATCTCAAACTCAAAGGGATGTCTGGGCTTTGAGAAAGCAGTAGTTTGAGAAAGAAGGAGTGGAAATGTAAGGGACATACAGCAAACTAAATCAAAATTGTTCTTGATTCAGTTTGACTTAAGCAACAGTTTATCAGTGTTTGAGATAATGAGAGTCAAATGTATCTTACTTGAGTGCTGTTACAGCTCTGTCTTGGAATGTTTGGTTGCTACAATAGTGAACATAACATTCGAAATTTTTCGACGCATGTTTTCTAATAATATCACAGACATCTGATATCATGACTGACTCCTGCCACCGGGACTCTAAGTCAGACAAAAATCTGGAAAAAAAAAGAGAAAAGAGAAACATTTAAAAATATAAGCCATCTAACAATTAAAGCACTAATCACAACTACAGCAAATGTTTTTTTTTTTTTGTTTTTTTTTGTTTTTTTTTGTTTTATATTTTTCAAAGAAAATAAGGCTTAAAAGTTCATGTGAATCATCTGCCAAATCTTATTTGCTCTGAATAATAATAATAATCTAGAAATGTGTTTGCAAAACACTTAATGCTCCCAACTATATGCTTGTCCATACAAGATGCCAAATCTGGAAAGGGGCATAACTCTACCAAATTAATCTGATTTTTTTAAAAGCTAATTAGGTGACTGACTCCTACCAAGTTTCAAGGTTCTAGCTCAAACAGTTATCAATGTATCTTGCTCACAAGAAAAGTGTGATGAACAGATGGACAAATGGATAAATGACCTAAAAGCAATATGAAGAAGTTGACGGCATAAAAAAGTTAGACTTAAATAAATAACTTACTGTTCACTGGCATCTCTGATTGTGCCAATATTTGAGAACACAACATGTCTCTCCTGCCTTGTCAAAACTCCTCGGTCGGACAAGTCAGACCCAAATTCCTTGGAAAGCAGGAACACATTGATGAGAACATTTAAACTCTTCAGATAGGTTGCCTCTGATGTGATGATTTCAAACATGGACTGAAAACAAAAAGGAAACGAAAACATTAAGGACAATCAGTAGAGTCTAAGCAATTAAGCATAGCTCTTGATAAGGTGCTTTTTTCAACCAAAAAGTATCTATATTTTTCTTATTTCTTGATGAAAATGTGGGTACTCATATAAGTGCCTTGATGAGGCGCTTCTAATAAGTACCCACAATATATGTTTTTGTCAAGAAATAAAAAAATATATTTGCCTGATACCCATTCTTATCTTGCCCTGTGAATTAAGTGCCATATAGTCTTGAATTGTATTCCACCTCTTGTGCAGTTTGAACCAGGACACTCGATCACATCTGATGTCACAATGTCAACCACTTGGGCCAAATGAAAAATATGTTTGTTTAGGGTGACATGTCAGAAAAAAGGTAGAGTAGATAGGGATATTTCATTTTTTTGTTTTTACTTTTTAAAGAGCAGTTCCATCTGGGACAACATTTTTTGCACATACCAATCGGTCTGAATATTTGAGACAAATATGGTATAATTATTTTATCCACCCAAAAGGCATAATTTTTTATGCTTTTAAGAAAACATGATGAAAAAAATGCAAAGTTTCACCAAATAAACTAGATAGAGTCTGGCTATGCATATGACCGGTCATGTGGACACTTAAAAAAATAAAATGAAACAAATAGATAAATATATAAAATATCTTGCAGGTACTCATGGAATTGTCCAAGGAAGAAATTCTAATAAGTATCCTATGTTTTGGTGCAAAAATTATCTTAAATTGTCACCATATATATGTCTAGATAAGAGTGGGTATCAGGTAAATAGTTTTCATATTTTTCGATGAAAACATATGCTGTGGGTACTCATCAGAAGTGCCTTGGTGAGGCACTTCTGATGAGTACCCACATCATATGTTTCCATCGAGAAGTGAGAAAATATAGAACTTAATGGTTGAAAAAAGGGGGGTAGTGCAAAAGCTCTTCCTGTACTTTCATACAGGTGAGTTAAATGACATTTCTCTGCAAAATGTAGGTCAGTCATAAAATAACATTGCAGCATTAAGCAATGGAAAAAGCATGACTGAAAGTATTAGTTTATCAGAAATGAATCTGAATGCAAGGGTTGACCTAAAAATTTGTGAAGTCATCAGACCATGAACACGAGTCCAACTGGCCACAATACGCTCAACTGATAAAAACAGCTTTTGTATATCAGCAAATGTCATACAACATTCTTCCAGTATTGCCACAGCAACTGGGACACAAATCTGACCATACCATAAAAAGATCATCCTAGTCTCATCATTTCAACATTTTAACTGTTTGAAAGTCTAGACAGCTGGGAAGTCTCTCTTACCTCTTGCATTTTTCTTTCATGTGCAGAGATTGTATCAAGAACACCGCTATTCTTCACCTGAAAATACCAAAATACAACTATTAACATTAATCCATTTACATTTAGTGGACCCTTCTGCCACAACTTTGGGACTGTCTATTTTCAATATCAGAAAGAAAAAAAAAAGCTCAATATTTTGCACTTCTCCCACTTTCTTTAAACCCTTACAGAGCTAATCACAACAGCAGACAATATTTTGATTTTTTTTTTTTTTTTGTATTTCTCAGAAAATAAAGTTCGACATCTCATGTGAATCATCTGCCTAGAGACAAGTCAAGTGGCCAAGTCTTACTTTCTCTGAAAAATAAGTTAAAAAAAAAAATAGAATGTTGTCTATTAAAATTTCACTTAGCAATTTAAGGAATTTTCCAGATTAGTTGGTTATTTATTATCTGTCTGTGTGTCTGTCTGTGTATCAACTGTCTGTCTGTCTTTACCAATCCATCCATTCTTCCATTCATCTATAGGTTTACATATAAATTTTAAATTTTTGTCCCTAAAAATCTCTCCTAAAAATCCTCCCAGGGATCAGGGATTTTTCATATGTATTGTTAGTTGGCAGGTATAATGGAGCCGTAATATATGAAAAACTTTTTGTCTTCTTTTTTTTCAAATTTACCTCAGGCATTTCAGCCCATAATGCACGGAGTACTGTCCCTTTCTTGCCAAACATCTCAAGTGTTGACAGTTTCTTTTGACACTTGTCCTCATGACCAACATTCCCTTCTGATGGGGTGGAACCCGAGCTAAAGTCAGATAGATCCTCGTAAACTTTCTCTCCAGCACTGTCATATTCCTCTTCATCTGAAAAAAAAACAAAACAAACAAAATCAGTCATGCTATGAAAAAATATCTTTTTTGGACAGAGGATTTGATAATGCTTAACATGCTGAGGAAAAATTTCAGCAGACAACTTTTGGAAATAATTTTTCTTATTTTCACCAGAAAAAAAGGCTTTGACATCTCATGCAAATTGTCAATTGTTGACAATTTGCATGAGATGTCAAAGCCTATTTTCTGGGGGAAAAAAATCAATGTGTCATCTGCTGAATTAGTCCAGAGAGTAGTAAAGGTTAAGGAAAAGTATTAAATGTTACTTCTGGGATAGTTTGCTCAGTTTCTCCATAAAAACAAAATTTGTGGATCTCATTAAAAGCACCTCCATGAGGCACTTCTAATGAGTACTCACAACATGTTTTGAAGAAGAAAACAAGAAAAAATAAGGAATGTCAATAAGCAGTGCCCCCAAAGAAAAAAAAATGTCACAGACAGACAGACATGAAAACAGTGTATAATTATTAATTATCCCTGAACTTTCTTCAAATACTCCTCCTTAAGTTCTCTAATAGCAATAGCCCATGATCATCCTGCACATCAGTGCTGTGTCATAAGCATCATTTTAGAGTGACACAGCTCATTCTTCCTTGCCTATGCTTGAGCGATATTCTATTTTCAAATAAATCCAAATGAGTTCAGTCATCCCAAAGGACCAGAAAATACTGACCGAAAAATACAAACTGCCGTAAATGTCCTAAAATATTGTACACCAAAGTTTCTGGTGCCATTCCACTAAGCATCAAAACTGCATAAAAAGCAAGTTTAGGCAAAAAAAGTATGGAATAAAGTGTCCTAAATTTTAGGACACTTACCATACAATAAAATGAAGTATAGTGTGACATTTTACAGGCAATGAATGTTGCAGCTTATCAGTCTAAACTATTTGCCTTGAAGATATGTCACCAGGGAGTTTGCACTTGTTCAAATTTTAGGCAAAGTTTGGTAAAAATTTACAGTGTCCCAATCAGTTTGTGCATTCAAATAGTCTGATCAGAGTCTATGTTATTCACTAACAGATCGCTTAAAGCCAATACATTTTGTTAGCAACCAGTGTAGACAGTGATGAGACTGCACGGATACACAAGGCATATCAACTGTCTATGCTGGTGACAATGCTGTGAGGTCATTTTCTATTAGCAGAGGACCATCTGAGATTTGGAATAAAGCTTAGGTATCAGCAAAGTTGTCCCATAGACTTGCAGTCTTAACTTTGGTCATGCTGAATAAATTAGGATGCCATACCCACTTCTAATTTTCAGCCAATCAGGCTACTGGATCCAAGTTGTTCATACAAATTTAAATACTTAATGACAAACAGTGCAGACCCAGATCAGTTGGCATCTTAAGAAGCCAACTGATCTGGATCTACACTGTTTGCAAAGGCAGGGTATATCCAGGTTCAGCAGGACAATGGTTTTAAGTCCATCATGTCTTTGGCTGTAGTATATGAAAGGCAGGGCCCACTCCTTGCCTTTCTTTCAACCTTCCCCTGAAGGGTACCCCTTCACTCCTCAGTGAAACAAGTTTTTCAGTCAGTGGTCTGAGCTGGGCTTGAACCCACAACTTTCAGCATTACAGCCCAATACTCTAGCCACAGAGCCTCTCTGGATTGAGACTACTCAAAAACAATCTTGTTGATTTACCTGATTCATCAAAGGCAGCATAAATGGCTTTTCTTTTGCTCGCTCGAGTGATCTTATCTTTGTTGTAAAACTGGTAAAGGGACTCAGACTCTAGTTTTGACTTGTACCTATTCCCCATTGTTCCATACACCTGGTCATCACTCTGAAAACAGAATCAAACAAAATATGTCAGAAGCGTTACCAGTATACAAGCCTCTTGCAGTATATCCTGGCTATGAGGTTATAAAACTTTTTTCATGCTAAACCAAGCTCTGCATGAAATTTGACCTGCTAATAAATCTCAAATTACTAGCAATTGCAAATTATGTCTTGCTAAACATAGCTGAGTATGAACATTTCTCTGCTAATAAATATTTATTAGCAGAGAAAATTTCATGCTCAGCTAAGTTGAGCATGAAAAAAAGTTTTGTATAAGTTCGGGGCCTGGTCAGTGTGTTTGTGTTGAGGTTTTACAGTCCAGTCAACCCAATCAGGTCACGTTAACTGGGCAGGCTTAGTCCTCTAAGCAGTCCTCAAGTTTACCTAACCACACTTTTACTGGGCAGGTTTAGTCCTCTAAGGGGTTAACCAGAATTGTGCACACTCTTTTGCCAGAAACTGACAACTGCCCTTCTTGAATCAGCAGAAGGGACAGACTGACCATAGAAAATATTTCGTTATCAAATCTCCATGAAAGAATGTTGCAAACCTAGCAGGGGTTGAACCTGCAACCTCCTGATCACCAGTCAAACGTGCATCCAACTCAGCCACCAAGACCGGCCAGGAGTTTGAAAACGAAACACATATAACACCATCCTAATTACTCAAAGATTTGTTTGACAGTACAGTAAATATCCTAAAATTTTGAACACTTTAATCCATACTTTTTTAGCCTAAATTTTGCTTTTTATACAGTTGTTCCTTAAAATACTTGGTGAAATGCCAAATGGTCTAGACCCTGATCAGACTGCTCCTTCAGGAGTAGTCTGATCTTGGTCTACACTATTTACACATGCCATTTTGTTAGGAACTTTGGTGTACAAAATTTTAGGAAATTTCCGTATATGGTTAAAAAATACACCACATCCTATTTTTAACACTACTGCTGAGATCCAAGCAAAAATTGCGTTAGCTAAACAACTGACTATAAAGGTTCTTTTCCTCAAAAATATAGGCTTTTTACAGATTTTTTTTTCAACAACAACAACAACATCAACAACAAAAAAAAAAAAACAGAAAGGTTAGTATAATTTTATTTCTTGTAATTTTATAGAGACCTATGGGGTATGACTGTACCCATAAATGGAGTATAATTTGTAACTAACCCTTATTTTCTATATGTGTGTGTACATTTGTAATATACAATAGTATATATGTAATAACATAGCTCCAGATAAGGCACTTTTTCAACTAAAAACTATCAATATCGGTATTTTTCTTATTTCTGCATAAAAACATATGTTGTGGGTACCCATTAGAAGTGCCTTGGCAAGGAGCTTCTAATGAGTACCCACAACATATGTTTTCATGCAAAAATAAAAAAATTACATCACCAAAATATGCCTATAAAATTTTGACCACCCTAAACACTACTTTTATATAGTAAAACTGGGGTATACAGGGGTATACATAATTTTTCTTATTTTGCTAAAAAGCATAGATTGTGGGTACTCATTAGAACTGCCTAGGCAGTTCTAATGAGCACTCACAGTCTATGTTTTGAGCAGGAATATGAAAAATATCAGAATTTTTTATCTGACAATTTTCCTTTTTGGATTGTAAAATTTTCAATATATTTGAATAGGCGTGTTTTCGTAATGTATTCTGGATACCCTCTCTTATCAGGTGCTATATAACAGACATGCAAATGCAAGCCTCTTACCCACCTGGAGTATATGTCAGGTTGTGCAACCATCATCTATTGATACATGTATCATATGCTTATAAAGCTACCATATTTACTATAAATAGACCATATCTCCTTATTATACTTCTAAAATTTGAAAAAGTTCATTTTTTTCTACCTGATAATGTGTCTAAAAATTAGCTGGATGAGTGGAAAACAGTGTAGGCCCTGATGCACAGACTATACTTCCTTCATTTACTTTTAACGGCAGCAAACCATTAATCAACCAGAGCTTTTTCTCAGTTTTGTTTGTTTTCACATAGTTAAGCTGCCAATTTTGTCTTCTGTTTTCACAAACATGAAGCAACCACTTTTGTCTGTTTAAAAAGACACTAAATATATAAAGCAGCCAATATTGTCTGTTTTCAGAAACTTTAAGCAGCCAATATTGTCTGTTTTCAGAAACATTGAGCAGCCAATCTATCAGCAGCCAATTTTCTCTGATTTTACAAAAAGATAAGCTGGCAATTTTATCTTCAGTTTTCACACACACTAAGCAGCCAATATTGTCTGTTTTCAGAAACATTGAGCAGCCAATCTATTCAGCAGCCATTTTTCTCTGATTTTACAAAAAGATAAGCTGGCAATTTTATCTTCAGTTTTCACACACACTAAGCAGCCAATATTGTCTGTTTTCAGAAACATTGAGCAGCCAATGTATTCAGCAGCCGATTTTCTCTGATTTTACAAAAAGATAAGCTGGCAATTTTATCTTCAGTTTTCACACACACTAAGCAACCAATATTGTCTGTTTTCAGAAACATTGAGCAGCCAATCTATTCAGCAGCCAATTTTCTCTGATTTTACAAAAAGATAAGCTGGCAATTTTATCTTCAGTTTTCACACACACTAAGCAGCCAATATTGTCTGTTTTCAGAAACATTGAGCAGCCAATCTATTCAGCAGCCATTTTTCTCTGATTTTACAAAAAGATAAGCTGGTAATTTTATCTTCAGTTTTCACACACACTAAGCAGCCAATATTGTCTGTTTTCAGAAACATTGAGCAGCCAATCTATTCAGCAGCCATTTTTCTCTGATTTTACAAAAAGATAAGCTGGCAATTTTATCTTCAGTTTTCACACACACTAAGCAACCAATTTTGTCTGTTTTAAAAGACACATAAAGCAGCCATTTAGGGGATAACTGCTTTCAAATTTGGCATTTAGGGAGGTAAATCGGCGGTTTTACTGTCGGGAATTTCGTTTTACGGCGACGCGTCAGCGGAGCCGTAAAACGTAATTTGCGACCGTAAAATCGCTGATTTACCTCCCCAAATGACAAATTTGATGCAGTTATCCCCATTCTAATGCATTTATTCATTTTTTCTATTGAAAAAATGTACTATTTGCACAAAACGGCAAGTGCTGTGAGCTGCGTAAAACCAAATGCCAGCCAATGAGAAGCGACGTTACGGGATGACGTCGGATTTGCGACAGTATATCGCAGAATATACCGTCGCAAATTTTTGACGTTATCCAATCGGACGTCGCGTTACAAACGCAAGTGCATTAGAATTTAGTTTATATTTTTATACACATTCAGCAGCCAATGTTCTCTGATTTTACAAATATTAAGCAGTCAATCTTATCAATTTACTCAAACACAAAGCAGCCAAATTTGTCTGTGTATCACATCTATTCAGAAGCCAAGTCTCTTTTAAAAATATTAGGTAGTCAGTTTTCACACATAAAGCAGTCAGTTTGTCTGAATTCACATACATTAGACAACTAATTTGTCAGTTCACAAACATAAAGCAACAACTGTTTTCTTATGTGTGTGCATGCGTGCATGCATGAGTGTGGGTGTGCATTTATGTGTGTGTGTGTTTCTGCGTGTGTGTTTACAAACATATAACAACTAATCGTGGTCCTGCTGAACCCCGATATGCCCTGCCTTTGCAAAAAATGTAGATCCAGATCAGCCAACTGATCTGGATCTGCACTGTTTGTCATTTAGTATGTAAATTTGTATCAACAATCTGGATTAAGCAATCTGATTGGCTGACAATTAGAAATGGGAGTGGCATCATAACTTATTCAGCATGCTAATGATTAAGTAGCTCAAAATGAGAGTATTTATCATTCCCTTGGCAAATTTTGATAAAACCGATTTTCAACAAAAATGGCTGAAATTTCAGTCAAACTGTCTCTAAGAATATCAATTCATGTCATGTTTTTTTGTTTTTTTTGTTTTGTTTTTGTTTTGCTGGAATGTGTGTGGTTGTTGTTGGTGGTGGGGGTGGGTGGTGGTAGGGGTTATAGCTTTTTTGTAAAGATATGTCAGCTATTTTAAAAAGTCATCTGCTAATGTTAATATACAGATTGTCAAAAGTTAATCAAAAGACTCAGTGTCAACAAGCACTTAGCATCATGCTCTCCCTTGATCTCTTGTATCAACCTAATTTTTCAAACTTGCCACCACTCCACCTGGTCTCATCTCAGAGACTCAGGTAATTATAAATATAGCTACAACATTTATCAAGTATCCATTGCAAAATACCATAATAATCCTAAATATTGGGACAGACAAGCCTGAGCAAACAGTATAGATCCAGATCAGACACCGCAGAATGCGGTGTCTGATCAGGGTCTACACTTTTTGCTGTACATATAGCAATATTTAAGACACATGAAGAGGTAGCAGAATGGACTTTTTAAAAAGTTTAGGACAAATATGGTAAGGAGTTAAGGTGTCCCAATATTAGGGTAATTACAGTAGGAAATGTAATTCAAATATTATCAGCTACATTAACCCTTAAAGCGCCAAGAAAAACTGCGTCTGAAAATGTCGTCTGTTTATGTCGTCTGCTGAATATTCTTGCAAACTTTTCAAACCTATTTTTGCATACCGGCAAACAGTGTGGACCCAGATCAGACTGCTCCTCTGTCCACACAGTTTGCAAAAAATGACTTTTAAAATCACAAGCAGATGACAAAGCAGACGACAATTGTTGTGATTGGCGCTTTAAGGGTTAATCATTATTATAATTATATTATAATCATTTATCATGCTATAAACAATTACAAACAATTATTGCTGTAAGCAAATCAGATATTGAAGCCATTACAATATGTTAAATCACATTTACTCTAAGTACTTGACAGGTCTGATTGAACCTTGTAGACCCAGAGCAGACTGACCTGACTAAATAGTGTAGACCCAGCATGTGGCATCTGATCTGGGTCTATTTGCCACGCGTCCAGGATAGTTGTTGAGACACATCTTCAGGAGGTAAAATCAACTTGTTAAAATTTTAGAACAAGTATGGTAAGGAATTAAGATGTCCAAATACTTAGAGAAAATCTGGTAACCTTTAGTACAAAAAGGCCACAATTCCAAAATAAAAAATATTTTTTCTCCCACCTTGGCCTATATGAGATAGGCTTTTTGCCCATGTGAGAAACTTCAATCTCACATGACCACGTTGGTCCTAGGAACAATCCACTTAAAGGTGGGAGAAAAAGAATCCATCATGAGCCAGTCAATGCAGGATAGGGAAATCCTGTCTTGGGGTAGGAATTTCAACCAGGGACTCGGCAAACCTATTTCCTGATTGAAACTCCTATCCCTCGGGTGAGATCATGATGGATTCTTATATTCTTATTTTTCCCTGATAACAAGACTTGACATTTTACTGACTAATAATCTTTTAAAGAAATGTCAAGACCTATTTAAGGCACTTGTATATACAATGACCTTTTTGAACTTGAAGCAGTTACTTTTGTTAGTAGAATTAAATATGAGCCAGGAACCAATGAAATCAATAAAATGCCATATGCAAACAGTGGAAGCACAGAGCAGTTTGCCTATCTTTGCAGTCTGATCAGTGGCCCAGCTATTGGCAAAGAAAATAATTATGGTTGTAAAATCTAAACACAAAAGGTGACAGCTATGACCAGACTGTGCCAATAAGCATCAGAAGCTGTGTGGTTTAGTAGGCTAACTGGTTCCCTGCTCATATAACAATACAGTTCCATTGTCCATTATCATCTGCATTCTTTGTTTCAGATGGAGCTAAATTAATTTTATGGTAGGAATTATTTTATATACTTTACTTTTAAAATCTTGACAGATCTCCAAAATAGGAGATGTGAATAAATTGCATCCCATCACACAGGCAAATCCTGGAGTAAACCCAGATCAGATGCTGTAGAATGCAGAACAGACAGACATAATATGGTCACATCATACAGGATGTTACCAAAATATTTGTGACTTTTTTCAATCATTTAAAAACAATTTAAACTAAGAGAAAACAGGCAGTCTCCCTCCACCAAGCCATCTCAAGTGGTCTGGCTTGCCACGCTTAGTTTATAACAAATATTTTCCCGTTGTCAAATTTACTACCTCCCTTGTCTGGATTGGTTATTGGTTACAATGTTTTAGTATCTCCCAATATCCACTTGCTTATTTTACACTGAAATTAATTTTGCTCCATTAAAACAGTACTGTATCTTTTTGTGCTTTGGCTCACATGAATAAAATTATAGCTTTGCAGGTAATCACCAGCCTGCATTTTACTCTGACGGAGTTCCGACTGACGAACCAGGTCCCCTGAAAACTGTTGCAGAAATTCACAAGTAAATTAGTAGGACTATACATTAGCATAGTTATTCAGGCACAGCTTTAGATAAGAGGGCTGTTCAAAACTTTTTTTTTTAAAGCAAATGTCCTAAAATTTTGTACACAAAACTGTCTGAAAAAATTGCTTATGCAAACAGTGTAGACCAAGATCAGACCGCTCCTTAAGGAACAGGCTGATCAGGGTCTACACTGTTTGCCATTCCACTAAGTATTTAAAGAAACAACTGAACAAAAAGCAAAATATAGACCAAAAAAGGCTGGAATAAAGTGTTCAAAATTTTAGAACATTTACCGTATTCTTATTCTCAAGTAGTCAATAGCTGCATAAGGAGGTATCCACAATTTTTTTTTCTTATTTCTCCCTAAACACATACGTTGCTAATCGCAGTGGGAAAGTATTAACCCATGTCCTGCTGAACCCAGATATATCCTGCCATTGCAAACAGTGTAGATCTAGATCAGTTTGATTCTAAAGAAGCCAACTGATCTGGATCTGTACTGTTTGCCATTAAGTATGTGAATTTATATCAACAATCTGGATCAAGTAATCTGATTGGCTGAAAATTGGTGGTGAGTGTGGCATGTTAATTTATTCAGCAGGACAGGGGTTAACACTTCGCATGCTGGGTAAAAATTTCAGCAGACAAAATTTTGAAATATTTTTCTTATTTTTCATAGTAAATAGGACCTGACACTTCCTTAGGAAACAATTAGCATTAAATCTCAAACCCAATTTTCAGAGAAAAATAAGAATAAATTTCAAAATTTGGCCTAGAATGCTAAGTATTAAAAACATCTTATCAAGAGCGCAGATAATATACATATATTATAAAAAGCAGATACACAATAACCTCTTTCTAATGATGACAATGAGAAAAATGCTTGTTACAAATATCAGGTTAAAACGTTTTGTTGCATGTTTAAAAAACAAGAAAAATAAAAATGTGAAACGATAATACCATGCCATTATCATGTCATGAGCAGATAACGGTCAAAAATTGACAAAATTTGCCAATGAGCAATCCCAAACCAGAACTCCACAATATCAATGCACATATCAAATTTGGTGAAAATTCATTGAGATTTACTAAAGGTATTGTCCTGAAACTAAAATACGGATGTGTTGCAGGCAGATAACTCTGGCAAAAGTTGATGAAATTTGACCATAAGCTATCCCAAAGCAGATCTTCACAATATCACTGCACATACCAAGTTTGGTGAAAATCCATTGACATTTATTAATGTTATCGTCTGGTAATGAAAATATGGACGTGTCACAGGAATATAACTCAGTCAAAAACTGACAAAATTTGCCCATCAGCAATCCAAAACCAGATCTCCACAATATCAATGCATATACCAAATTTGATGAAAATCTATTGTTATTTATTAAAGTTATCATCTGGAAATGAAAATACGGATGGGCAGATAACTCTGTCAAAAACTGATGAAATTTGCCCTTTAGCAATCCCAAACCAGATCGCCACAATCTCAATGCACACACCAAGTTTGGTGAAAAGCCATTGGTATTTATTCAAGTTATCATCCGTAAACGAAATAGGAACAGACGGACGAATAGATGTACGGCAGATGGACGGACACATGGACAACTGTGATACCATAATACCCTGCCACTGTGGCGGCAATACCTCACCACTATTGTGTGGTGGGGTATAATGACAGAAGAAACAGTTACTAAGCATATCATATTTATCCTACGTTTTTGGACATCTGGGCCGAATTGTTCAAAGCATTGTTAGCTTAACAAGCTCGTTATTGGTCAAAATTTTAACTGTTCTAGTAAGTACAATATCTAATTCAAAGGTACTTTTTCTGAAAAAATGTGAGCAGCTTTTGCAAATGCAAAAGCTATTCACTTTTTTTTCAACAAAAATATTAGCATATATGCCATATTTGCTGAAAAATGTGAGTAGCTTTTGCAAATGCAAAAGCTTCTAACATTTTTTCAACAAAAATATTAGCACTTGTATATGCCATATTTAATGATCTTGTATAGTAGTAAATCAACACCAACATAAAATAATCTTTATCATATATTAACATCAATATATATTTAATGATCAAAGTTTTAACGATACATTAACTAAAGACATCGTTAGTTTTGAACAACTGGGCCCTGATCACAGTCTACTTTGTTGGTCACACATTCAGCAATTTTTAGCCACACCAACAGGTAGTCAAAAGAACTTGTTCAAATTTTAGGTCAAGTATGGTTGGAATTGGGTGTCGAAATATTTAGGGTAAAAACAGCAGTATGCTTTTAGAACATATAACATTGCTGCCCAACAAACAAGGTTTAGAGATTATTTTGACTTTAACACTTTGCATGCTGGGTAAAAATTTCAGCAGATGACATTTTGAAATATCTATTCTTATTTTTTCCAGTAAAAAGGATTTGTTATTTCAATGCTTCTTTTCTGAGAAAAATTGAAAAATATATATCATCAATTTGTCATCTCTTGAAATCACCCAGAACTAGCTGGAGTGGAAAAAGTTAAAGACATGAAACATTGTTGCATAATGCTTAGGACTCTGGGTAAAATTTTCAGCAGATGACATTATATAATATCTATTCTTATTTTTACCCAGAAACAAGGCTTTGTTATTTCATGCAAATTGTCTCCTAATTTGCATGAAATGTCAATGCCTCTTTTCTGAGAAAAATAAAAAAAAGGTATATCATTAATTTGTTTTCTGCTGAATTCACCCAGAACTAGCTGGCATGGAGTGGTAAAGTTAAAGACATAAAACATTGTTACTTAATGCTTAGCACTCTGGGTAAAACTTTCAGCAGACAATAACTTGAAATAGTTTTCTTAGTTTTCCAAGGAAACAGAATTTGACATATTATGCAAATTGTCTCCATTGGAGACAATTTGCACAAAATGTCAAATCCTGTTTGCTGGAGGAAAGGATTTGACATTTTCATGCATATTGTCTTCATTGGAGACAATTTGCATAAAATATCAGATCCTGTTTTCTGGGAAAAATAAGAAAAATATCATCAGTTTGTCATGCGCTGAATTTGCCCAGAGAGTGGTAAAGGTTACTGCACATAAATGCATTTACCTCAAGTACTTGGACCTGATAAAACACAATCTTACAGGATATTACTTGCAATAGATGATTCAGCATTTTGCATCCTTTCAGCATTATTTAACCCTTGTCCGGCTGAATAAATTAAGATGCCACGCCCACTTCTAATTTTCAGCCAGTCGTGTTACCTGATCCAAATTATTGCTATAAATTCACATACTTCATGGCAAACAGTGCAGATCCAGATCAGTTGGCTTCTTCAGAAGCCAACTGATCTGGATCTACACTGTTTACAAAGGCAAGGTATACATGTATCTGGGTTCAGCAGGACAAGGGTTAAGTCGTATCAAGATAATGAAGGGGTGATACTAAAAGCCTCTGTGATGCAGCGCCATACAGTCACCAGCTGAATTCTGGTTTGTTTGTTTGTGTTGAGGTTTTACTGCCCAGTCAACCCAATGGAGTCATGTCGAGCACGGTCACACTTCTTTCTGGACAGGATTAGTCCTCTAAGCAGTTAACCAGTATTGTGCACATTCTTTTGCCAGAAACTGGCAACTGCTCTTCTTGAATCAGCAGAAGGGAATGACAGTACAAAATTTGTCATGATCAATCTCCTTGAAAGAATGTTGCCGATGTTGAACCCGCAACCTCCTGATTACCAGTTGGACACCCATCCAACTGAGCCAACGAGGCCGGCTGAATTTGGGTACTGCAAGCTGATAAAACACATTTTTACAGGACGTTATTTAGTGTTTTACATCCCTTTCAACCTTTCAACATTATCAAGCCTTGTTAATATGATGAAGGGATAATAATAAAAGAAGGCTCTGTGCAACAACGAACCATATAGTCATATGAGGAATTCTGATTCAAACCCAGCACCTCATGATCGGAAGTCTGGCGTACAATCTGCTTGACCATACTGACGCTAAGGTCTAGATAAGAGTGGGTATCAGGTATTTTTTTTTTCTTATTTCTCCACAAAAGCATATGTTGTGGGTACTCATTAAAGTGCCTCATTGAGGCACTTCTAATGAATACCCACAACATATGTTTTTCATGGAGATATAAGAAAAATATCAATACTTTTGGATTGAAAAAAGCGTCTTGTCAACTGACCAAAGGTTATGCTAAGTTCCAGATAAGATAATAACTGATGTGATAATTATTTTGGAATAATTTTGTTATTTTTTACATCCATATTTATTGTCCGAGTATTAAATAGAATTGTCTCAGCAAGACAATTTACCCCTTAAAGCACTAATCATAACTGCAACTGACAACATTTTTGTTTATTTTTTTTTCACATATTTTTTAAGACAAATTAATACTTGACATTTCATGTGAATCAATAAATAAAAAAATAAATGCCAAGTCTTATTTTCTCTGAAAAATAATAAAAATGTTGTCTGCTACAATTTAGTGTTCCTTTTTTTTTTTTTTTTTTTTTTTTTTTTTTTGCTACAATAAATAAATAGTGGAGGCCATCAGCTATTGTTTAACGGTTTAACCTACAAAATTTATATATCAACAGATGACATACATGTAGTAAATTCTTTTTTTTTTTTGTTTCTTGAAAACAGACCTTGTCAATTCATTCAAGATCCTTCCTTTGACTGAAATGCCAAGCCTTACTTTCAGAGAAAAATATTATACTTCAAAAATGCCGTCTACTGGTCTTTCAATTCAGCATGCTAAAGGCTACAGACAACAGATGTTTGAATAACATATGACTATAAATATTGACATATATATTTTCTCTAAGTATTAACCCTTGTCCTGCTGAATAAATTAAAATACCACACCCATTTCTAATTTTCAGCCAATCAGATTATTCGATCCTGATTGTTGCTATAAATTCACTTACTTAATGGCAAACAGTGCAGATCCAGATCAGAAGCCAACTGACCTGGATCTACACTGTTTGCAAAGGCAGGGTATATCCAGGTTCAGCAGGACAAGGGTCAAGGCAGACAGGCTTGAGCAAACAGTGAAGACACAGATCAGATACTACAGAATGTGACATCTGATCACGGTCTATACTGTTTACCACTCATTCAGCTGATTTTAGACACATTCACAGGTAATGAAAGGGACCTGTTCAAATTTTAGGACAAGTATGGTAATGTCAAATTACTTAAGGAAAATACGGTAATCAGAATGAAAAACCAAATGTTACTGCAATGAAAAATTAGAAAAAATACTGTCACTTTTACTTCTGTAATAATCTTAACCCTTGTCCTGCTGAACCCGGATATACCCTGCCTTTGCAAACAGTACAGCTCCAGATCAGTTGGCTTCTGAAGAAGCCAACTGATCTGGATCTGCACTGTTTGCCATTGAGTATGTGAATTTATAGCAACAATCCAGATAAAGTAATCTGATTGGCTGAAAATTAGAAGTGGGTGTGGTATCTTAATTTATTCAGCAGGACAAGGGCTAACAAGAGGCCCACGGGCCACGATTCGCTCACCTGAGTGACACAGCCACAGCAGACATGCAGATGTTATGCAACATTTTTCCAATCCTATCATCGCAACTAATGAAAATATCATCATTTGAACAGTTCGTAGTTTTGAAGAAGAATATATGGGTCTGACAGTCAATGGAGCATGATCATTTGAATAAACTATCAATCACATTTCAACAGAAGGATCAATGTGAAATTTGATGGAAATTGGCTAAGTGGTTTCTGAAGAATCGTGATTTTATACATGTAAACAGCACAGTGGTAGGGAAATATTATAAATATAAACCAGATGATGGCCATCTTAGATTTCCAATCAGAACAATTTTAACTACTGTTGATCTACAAGTCACTTCGATACTTTCAATATAAATGTATATGGCCCACACAAATAGGGAAGCAAATTTGACCTTGGAGGCAAATAGGTCAAATGTCAACATAGAACCATCATTTGAGCAATTTTGGTAGATTTCCTGTCTCCCGTAATTTGTGCAAAGATTAGGACCCAGGGCTTATTTGGCTATGGAGAAGAAGGTTTTTAAAGGTTTTTACCATATATGGGCATGGCAGCCATTTTGATCAATGGACCATACCCATTTTAGCAATCTTTCATTCTCCTGCCCACGGAGGCTCCGCATGAAATTTGAGCAACACTGGCCCGGAGGCTTCAGAGGAAAAGCCATTTGAAATTATCAACATTTTTTCCATACAAATGTATGGGGCCCATACAAATGCATACAGAAGCAAACTTGACTTCGCCGTAAAAAGGTTAAATGTCAATGTATGACAATTATTTTAGCAACTTTGGTAGACCGCCCATTCCAGATGATATATGCAAAGATTCAGCCACAAGCCATCCTCGGTTTTGGAGAATAAGATTTTTAAATGTTTTTTCCCATGCAAATGCATAAGGAAGCAACTTGACCTTGCCGTAAAAAGGTCAAATGTCAATGTATGACCATTATTTTAGCATCTTTGGTAGACCCCCTGTCCCCGATGATTTATGCAAACATTCAGCCCCAAAGCATCCTCGGTTCTAGAGAAGAAGATTTATAAAGGTTTTTACCATATATGGGCATGGTCTTTTAGCAATGTGGGTAGGCTTCCCGTCCCCGATGATTCCTGCAAAGGTTCAGCCCCAAGGCATTCTCGGTTCTGAAGGAGAAGATTTTTAAAGGTTTTTACCATATATGGGCGTGGCGGCCATCTTGGTCAACGGACCGCAACCATTTTAGCAATCTTTTGTTCCCCCACCCTAAGGAGGCTCCATATCAAATTTGAGCAAAATTGGCCCAGAGGCTCCAGAGGAGAAGTTGTTTGAAATTCTGAACATTTTTCCCATACAAATGCATAAGGAAGCAAAATTGACCTCACCGTAAAAAGGTCAAATGTCAATGTACAACCATTATTTTAGCAATTTTGGTAGCTCTCCTGTTCCCAAAGATATATGCAAAGATTCAGCCATAAGGCATGCTCGGTTTTGGAGAAGAAGATTTTTAAAGGTTTTTCCCATACAAATGCATAGGGAAGCAATCTTGACCTTGCCGTAAAAAGGTCAAACGTCAATGTACGACAATTCTTTTAGCAATTTTGGTAGACCTCCCGTCCCTGATGATTCCTGCAAAGGTTCAGCCCCAAGGCATTCTCGGTTCTGGAGGAGAAGATTTTTAAAGGTTTTTACCATATATGGGTGTGGCGGCCATCTTGGTCAACGGACCGCGACCATTTTAGCAATTTTTCGTTCCCCCATCCTAAGGAGGCTCCAAATGAAATTTGAGCAAAATTGGCTCAGCGGTTTCAGAGGAGAAGTCGTTTGAAAATGTTAACGGACGGACGCACGGATGGACGGACGGACGGACGGACGACTGACGAAAAGTGATCACAATAGCTCATCCTGAGCAGAGCTCAGGTGAGCTAAATATTAAGACATCTTAATTTTTTTACCATACTGGACTTAAAATTTGAACATGTCCATTTAAGTACCTGGATGATGTATCTATAAACCGCTGGTTGAATAGCAAACACTGTAGACTTAGATCAAATGCTGTATTATGCGGCATCTAATCTAGGTCTACAGTATTTGCTCAGGCTATCTTTCCAAAACTTTAAATATGGTTAAATATATGGTAAAAAATATGGTAAAAACAACCAACTGACAACCTTACCAAGTCTATATATAATCCGTCTTCCTCATACTGACTTTTAAACTTGAGTACATCTTCAAATGGAGGGATTATAGACCGTGGCTCGGGAACTGTGGACAGGTCGTGAGCTTGGATATAGCCTGAGGATACTGGACGCTTCTCCAATTCTTTTCTGAAATATAAACAATGAATATGTTTCATGCTAAAATTATATTCCAGGTCTAAAACTGGTAATGACACTTCTTTTGCAATAAATAAATAATGAAAATGTTTAACCCTTGTCATGCTGAATAAATTAAAATGCCACGCCCACTTCTAATTTCCAGCCAATCAGATTACTTAATCCAGGTTTTGATAAAAATTCACATATTAAATGACAAACAGTGTAGATCCAGATCAGCTGGCTTCAGAAGAAGCCAACTGATCTGGATCTACACTATTTGCTAAGACAGGGCATGTCATGTTCAGCAAGAGAAGGGTTAATACTTATCACTATCTGACCCAATTCACAGGGTCACAACAATGATAAAGGAATGCATAACCTAACAAACACTGCGTAGAAAAAACAGTTGTTGTTTTTCTTAGCCCTCAGATAAAATTCTATTTTTTTTATTATTGTCATTTTTCAGAGAAAATAAGACTTGGCATTTCATGTGAATCATCTGCTAGGCAGATGATTCACCAGGGGTCAAGATAGCTCAGAAATTTAGGGAGAAGTGACTTCTCCCTCCAGTCAAAACAGGGAGAAGTTTTATAGGATGAGGGAGAAGTCAAGACTCAGTTAACCTATCTCCTTACTGAAAGCATGACACTTAAAAACTCTCAACTCGCTTTACTGCATTGTCTTGGGAATTAACATTAAAGGAAACAATTTTTACTGTAGACTTGTTCATTCTTACTTCTAAACCAATTAAATGATCCACAGAAACACAGACATGAGTAGGGCAAATGCATCATATCTGGACCCATATCTTTTGAAAATTGATCTTCTCAGTAGATCCAGTCAAAACATCAAGATCTGCAGCTACATGGCTTGATAAGCTATAAACATATTGATAAAAAGAAATTTCTTAACTAAAATGTCTGTCAACTTTATAATTTAGTTTTTAGTATTTTTAATGCTGTTTCTGACCAATTTTCAGCATGTAAATGGTTCATTTCTGAAAAAACGGACACCCACGAAAACTAATGACATTGACTAAAAACGATCTTTTGGTCACTTAGTAGGCAAACAGTGTTCCTCCAAAACTTGTAAACCACATCAGAATTTTATTTTGCGGCCTATCTGATACATCTAACATTTTTTTTTCAAAAGAATTTTACCTTTTCATGTTTGCTCATTTTTCACTGGATTTCTCCTAACAAAAAGTTCGTTTTGCACAAGTACTAGCTTTCTCAAAAGTTGCTAAAATCGAGGGCAAAGTTTTTGTTGCCCTCAGGGCTTCCCAGGGTGACTTAGAGCCCTCAGGGGTGACTATTTCGCCCCAGTCGCCCTCTAGCTTGACCTCTGTTCACATGAAATGCCAAGCCTAGTTTTCTCTGAAAAAACATGAGAAGAAAATGCTTCTACAGCTGTGACTGGCGCTTCAAAGGTTATTGTTTTCAACAAATACAGTTTCAGAAAATCTTGCAGAATCAGGCCAAAACTGAGTAAAATTTTGCATATCAAGTTTTCTGACAAAATGGAATATGCAAAACAGAACAGACCCAGGTCAGACTGTTTATAAGGCAATATCGTGACATAATATATGTTTACATGGAGATATAAAAAGTTTAGACTAAAAAAAGCATTGTATAAGAATTCATGATATACTTCCCCCCCCACCCCCCAATACAACCGTAATACAATGCTAAACCATTGGAGCCACAACATGAGAAAGCATACCTTCTGACATACCCAACAAACAAAGACTCAGCCTGCACATGCAGGAAGTCTGATCTGAGTCTCAACTGTCTGCTTGAAGAAACTTTGTACCCTTGCAGAGCTCCAGACAAGGCGGGGTCGCAGAAAAATATTTTTCTTCTTTCTCCTCGAAAACATATGTTGTGGGTACTCATTAGAAGCATCTCATCGAGATGCTTCTAATGAGTACCCACAACATATGTTTTTGAGGAGAAATAAGAAAGTTATTAACATTTTTGTGTTCGAAAAAGTGCCTTCTCTGGAGCTATGTCCTTGGCTATCCTAAATGTGCCCAGTGAAGATGCGCAAATGTGCAGACGGTCTGAATCATTGCAGTGTGCACATGTCTGAAGGTATGTTTTTCTTATGTAGCAGCTTATGTTCTTGTGGTTTGATCTGGTTTTGTGTTTAACGGCCCAGTCAATACTATTAAGGTCATGTCAAGCCTGTCAGTTTATCTAACCATATTTTCCTGGGCAGGCTTGGTCATCTAAGTGGTTTACTAGTACTTGTGCATATTCTTTTGCAAAAATATGACAACAGCCCTTCTTGAATCAGCAGAAAGGAGAGAATGAACGCAAAAAATATTTGATCAATCTCCATGAAAGAATGGAGAAACAGGAAAAGTACAAATGTACTAATATTTTTAGACTGAAAAAAAATGCATCAAATCAGTTATGAAATATAGACTATTTAACTTATTTAATGCACTTTACATTGACTGGGTTAGGCTACCAATTTTGCCCCATTTCCAGTTGCAATATACCATATTTATCCAAAATATTTAGACCAGCATACCTAAACAGTGAACAAACAGTATAGACCCAGAAAGGATGTTCAATTAGGGGCTGCACTGTTTCCAACACAATCCAGAAGATTTTTACGCACATCAAAAGGAAGTAAAATGGACTTGTCCAATTTTTTAGGATAAGTACGGTAAGGTGCATAGGTGTCCCAATATTTCAGGTAAATATGGTTGCGTCCAAATATCTGAGGTAATTATTGTAAGCAGCTTATACAGAAACACACTAAGCATTAGTGAAATCATCTACACTACATCTGTATTACACAATTTATGTACTACTATAGTTATAATACTTGCTACTTTATTAACTTACTGTATTCGACCTAATTACCGCATATACCCCTATAAGCACACAGTCAAGCAATTCCGTAGTCTACAGATAACAGCCAGTGAACTTTTTGTCTACTTCTTTGTAAAGCCATATGTTATGGGTACCTATTTGAATAACATCGACAAGCTGATGCAATTCAAATGAGTACCCACAACATATGCTTTTATAAAGAAAATCAGAAAAAAAAATCGTATTAACATCATCAAATAAGCCCTTTGCTTAGATTTTTTTAAAGTGTATCCTCAGTAGTTAGATACATATTTTACCACAAGATTTCCTAGTAATTTTGAAAAATCAAAGCACACAGTGTGGTAATTAGGTCGAATATGGTATATTATTGTGTTTAAACAGTCACAACAAAAATAACAATAAAGCAGGCATATTGCTTGTTTACATGATTTCTTTTATACAGGAGCTGAACATTTTTCTCACTCATACTAAATTCTCACTTAGTCTTATCTGGACATGATTATTCCATCATATTTATCTGGAGAGGTTTTTTTTTTTTTATTTTTATTTTTTTTTTTCTTAGTCTCTCAGTCTGGACTAGCTATCATTCAGTCTTACTAGGACATGTTTCACTCAGTCTTTTCTTGACATTTTTTTTTTCACTCAGTCTTACCTCAGCATATTTTTTTCACTCAGTCATTTCTGGACGGCCTAGATACATGCTCTCACTGCTTTTCACCCAAAGTATTTGTACAATCAATTGTGAACATCCTCCCAGCTAGTATTTTACTTAAATCTGTGTTGGACCATTATCAGCCCGACAGGAATGTCTTAACTCATTCACATAAAGGTATTTTTTTTTTTTTTTTTTTTTTTTTTTTTTTGATTTGGGTTTTACGGCCCTTTCAAGAATATTTCACTTATATCGAGCCGATTGTTCATCGAAGGTGGGCGAAAACCGGAGAACCCAGAGAAAAACCACCTGACCATCCGTAAGCAGAACTTGGCTTTCCCACATATGACCCGAGCCAGGCTCGAACCACAGCGGTGAGAAACCTAATGGATCAAGAGTCAACTCTCTTATCCACTAGGCTACGGGGGCCCGTTCACATAAAGGTATACATGCAACTTTACTCCACAGAGTTTGTTTAAAGGAACGCCATTTAAGAGTTCCAGACAATTTGAAAAACATCAGTTAAAAACTTAAAATGTGATTTAAAGTAAAAAACAGAATTGCTGGAAAAGTCAGTGATTCACACAGAGAAAACTATGGCTCTTGTGCTAAGTCTGTTCTTCGTGCCTATTTGATTTGATTTGGAATTTTATGGCCAAGTCAACAATGTTGAGGTGATGTCCAGCCAGTCAATTAATCTACTCTCACTTTTTCTGGGCTGGCTTAGTCCTCTAAGCTGTTAACCAGTACTTTTGTATATACTTTTACTAGTAACTGACAACTACCCTTCCTGAATCAGCTTCTTTGGACATAATCAGATAATTTTCTTCTGCTAACAGAATAATGAAGACCAGGCCGCGAGGTTATAAAAGTTTTTTCATGCTTAACTCAGCTGTGCATGAAATTTGTCCTGCTTATAAATCTCAAGTTACTAACAATTGTAAAGTCTTCCTTGCTGAACATAGCTGCATGAGCAGGAAAATTTCTCTGCAAATAAATATGAAAATGCCAACTATTGTTGCATGAGGAATGTTTTCCCACCAACCTGTTTCAACAAAAGTTAGCATTTTCATATCTATTAGAGAGAAATTTCATGCTCAGCTGAGTTGAGCATGAAAAAAGTGTTATAACCTTGGGTCAGATGTGAAAGAAAAATGTATTTACTCTAAGTATTTGGACAGACAGGCTTGGGCAAACTGTGTAAACCCAGATCAGATGCCACAGAATGTGGCATCTGATCAGGATCTACACTGTTTGCCACTCATCCACCATCTTCTAGACACATCAACAGGTAGTAGAATGGACTTCAGAGGAATTTTTAAGGATGAGTATCTGGTGATAATTCTAGGATATTTTTTCTTATTTCTCCATAAAAACATATGTTGTGGTACTCATTAGAAGCCCCTCACTGAGGCACTTCTAATGGGTACCCACAACATATGTTTTTATGGAGAACTGGAGAAAATTATCCCATAATTATCTCCAAATATTCCTTCTTAACAATTCCTCTGGACTTGTTCCAATTTTAGGATAAGTATGAGAGGAGTTAAGGTGACTCTAATCAGACACTGCACTGTGGAGTCTGATCTAGGTCTACAATTTCTGCTCAGGCCTTTCTGTCCAAATACTTAAGGTAAAATAGAGTAAATTTTTCTCAAGAAAGAATGAATCAGCTGTATGTATACAAAGCTAAATAAAATTAAAAGAAGAAACAAAATTCTTCCATTTCACAGAGTTGATGATACTCAGATGATTACACATTACATATTGTTTAACCCATTTATGTCGAGTGGACTCTTCTGCACAACTTTTTGGACTGGTCTATTTCCAACTGCTACATGTCTGCTTAGTTGCTATTATTACTATGTTTTATAGAAATTCCTGTATCAAATGTAAACAGTGTGGACCCTGATAAGACTCCACATTCTGCCACATCATATCTGGGTCTGCACTGTTTGCCAATTACCCTTTTGAGCGTTTCTCAACTAAAATGGGTTAAAGAACAACCAAACTTTTTTCTGTTTCACAGAACTGATACTTAGAAGATTAACCCTTCTCTTGCTGAACATGACATGCCTTGTCTTAGCAAACAGCATAGATCCAGATAAACTGATCTGGATCTACACTGTCTGTCATTAAATATGTGAATTTTTATCAAAAATCTGGATCAAGTAATCTGATTGGCTGGAAATTAGAAGTAGGCGTGGCATCTCAATTTATTCAGCATGAGAAGGTTTAAAATATATATTACCATAGCTTTAGAAAAGGCACTTTTTCAACTAAAACATATTGATATTTTTCCTTTTTCTTCTTGAAAAACTTGTTGTGGTACTCATTGAAAGGGCCTCAGTGAGATGCATCTAATGAGTACTCACAACATATGTTTTCATAGAGAAATAAGAAAAATATATATCTGATAACCTCTCATATTTAGAGCTATGAAATTTGCTTAAAAAAAGTCAGAAGGAAGAGCTAGATGTGACAGAATTTCAAACAAAATAAATCAGATGTGAAACAAAACTATATAAAGAGTTAGACAGCACTACAACTCCATCATTTGATGCTGCAGTAAATTTGTTTTGTTTGTGTTGAGGTTTTATCACCCAGTCAACCCATTGGGTTATGTCCAGCATGGTCAGTTCACCTAACCACACTGTTTTCCTGGGCAGGCTTAGTCCTCTAAGGGGTTAATCAGTACTGCATGATGATGTAGAAAAAAAAAAATCAGTTTACCCATAAAGTGTCAGGCACATTTGTAACAGATGACATTCTAAAATTTACTTTTTTTTTTCAGAGAAGATAAGACTAGATATTTCATGTGAATTGTCTGCTAATATCAAGCCTTATTTTCCCTGAAAAATACACACAAAAAAATATTTCAAAGTGTCATTTGCTGTAGTCGGTACGTATTCTCACTTTGTGGTGCAAATGCTTTATGGCATTACATGAAAAACCTTTTTTGCCCAGTCATACATTTTATTTCTAGTATTGGCACATATTGTCAAATTAGTACTGATAATTTTACATTGCCAACATAATGAAATAAGATAAAGCAGTTTCTCCCTAATAATCAACACTTTTTTATTTGTAAAAAAAAAAACAACAAAAAAATAAAACAAACACACAAAAAGCAACAACAACAACAATAAAAAAAACCCAAACAAATCAGTAATTCAGAGAAAGCCAAGTGACATTTGGCAAGCTTACTATTTTTCCTTAAAAAAAACCCACAAAAAACAAAACAAAAAAAACAAAACAAAAAACAAAAAAACAAAAACAAACTATGTATACAGTCATGTACTTACAATATTGGTTATGGGATTAATCGAAGGTCAGATTTTCTTCGGACTTTGTAAATTTTTCACTTGATTATTTAGTAATGTGTTAAAGCAAGACAATTATTTCTTAACTCTACAGCAACAGCAAATGAAAGAATATACAAATTAGGCTCTGGTTAAATACATAATTTCACCATGTCAACATGGATCAAAACGACTAATCTGGGCCCAGTTGTTTAAAAATATGATGTTGTTAGTTAACATATCCTTAAAACTTTGACCATTACATATGGCATATATGCTAATATTTTTGCTGAAAAAATGTCAGTAGCTTTTGCTACTCACTTTTTTTCAGCAAAAATACCTGTGAATTAGATATTGTACTTACTAGAACAGTTAACATTTTAACCACTAACAAGCTTGTTAAGCTGAAGATGCTTTGAACAACTGGGCCCAGAATGGCTTTTTCTTACATAGCTCCAGATGAGGTGCTTTTATTTCAACCAAGCAGTATTGATATTTTTCTTATTTTTGCATAAAAACATATGTTGGGGTACTAATTAGAAGCGCCTTGCTGGGGCACTTCTAATGAGTACCCACAACATATGCTTCAGTGCAGAAATAAGAAAAATATTTACCCCATAACCTTCCTGAAGCTAAGTTCTTACAAAACACCATAATAACCAATCAAATTGCTGTTTATATTAATGATCCATGAATAAAATTAGCAGGCACAAGATTAGTTGCTAAGCAACAAATACCTTCCCATATTGACACTGAAAGAAAACACAACATTGCATAAACAACATTAAGAACATGTAAGCAATGCATTTTTTTTTTTTTTTTTTTTTTCACCAGCACATAATTGCGATAAATATCCTAAAATTTCAAACACTTTATTCCATCCTTTTTTGGTTTAAATTTTGCTTTTTTATGCAACTGCTTCTTCAAATGCTCAGTAGAATGGCAAATAATGTAGACCCTGATCAGACTGCTCCTTCAGGAGCAGTCTGATCTGTGTCTGTACTATTTGCATAATTATAATATTTTGTCAGAAACTTTTGTGTTCAAAATTTCAGGACATTTACCTTACTGCATTTTGTGTTTGTGTTTGTTTTGTTTGTAGGTTGATATCTTTAAGCTTACGAAGTTCACTGAAGTACTTCCCATTTCTAAGATTTAGAATTCCCCAAATTTTCTCCAGTTTTGCATTTACAACTTCAAAACCAACTAAATGCAATATCAAAAGTTTTTGTTTCATAAACAATTTTACTCAGGGTGCCAATTATCCATGTTTATTCTCAGGCTTACAATGTATTACTCACATATAAAAATCGTTCCCAAACCTATTATGTGAACATTTGCATCAGTTCTGACTTATTTTGAGATATGTTAATTCTGACATAATTCAGTTAAAACTTCTGACAGCATTAAAGTATCATACGCAAACTGAGAGTTGTTGATTAATCTGACTTCCAGAACAATCATAAAAAGATTATTAATCGACATGAAAGGATAGGTTCCTGACTTTACCAGCTTTGAAGTTACGGACACCAATGCCATATTAAAATTTTCAAAGGGACTTAATTCAGTTAAATATAAAAAAGTTAAAGAGTTGTTATTCTCTTTATAATTCTACCATAATTCATCAAAATATCTTCCATTGATTTAAAGTTATGGAGTGGACAGAAATTCCATATAAAAATCTTACAAAGCTATAAGTCTTTTAGTTATGGAGCAGGCGAACTTTTTTTTACAAAGCGACATAACTTGGTTAACAATGGAAATAGTTTTAGCTGTTGTTAAGGCTGCTTTATCATTTTTACAACATTTGGAGAAAATATGTTCAAAGATTTAAAAGCTATAGAGCATATAAAAATTCCAAAAGAAAACTTACAATAATAAAAACACAGCTACAGTCCCAGTTCCAAATATGAGTAAAAAAATTAAAGGGGCAAAACTCCACCACAACTGACAATAAGAGTTACAGTCATTGTTCTCTACACATAATCTGATGATGCTTTATAGGTGTACTAAGTTTTTTGAAAATATCTACTATACAGTAAAATGTCCTAAAATTTCGAACACTTTGTTCCATACTTTTTTGGCTTAAATTTTGCTTTTTGCGCAATTGTTTCTTACAATGCTTAGTGGAATCACAAACAGTCTGATCTGGATCTGCACTGTTTGAACATGGCATTTTGTCAGAGACTTTGATGTCTGACATATTAGGACATTTTCCATAGTTCCAGATAAAGTAATTTTTTCAACCAAAAGTATTGATATTTTTCTTATTTCTCCATAAAACATATGTTATGGGTACTCATTAGAAGTGCCTCAGCATGGCACTTCTAATGAATACCCACAATATATGTTTTCTTGGAGAAATCAGAAAAATATTTACCTGTTAATCCCTCTTGTCTGAAGATATGCTTCTCCATAACTTTGAAGCCATAACAGGTATTTTCGTGAAACTTCAAAAATAAATCATCATCATGCAGTATTTAGGAAACAAGGACTGTAACTCAGTTTAAAAAATATTTCAAAATGTATTCTGCTGAACATTATACCAAGCATGCTACGAGTTCAGCAGTTTTATTATAGAATGATTTTATTAGACATACCTAATCTCATCAGCAAGAGAATAACTGGAGTCTAGTCCGAGGTCATCAGGTGGATCTACACAAACATAACTGTCTTCTGTAAGTAAGTAAGTAAGTAAGTAAAGACTTTATTTATAGAGGGTTACAACATTTAGCGCATACAACTGGAGAACTTGTAGTAGCTAATCTTCCATGAGGCCCTCATTATTTACATATTTACACAAGAGTGATCAATAAACAAAGTAACAGATGATGGACGATTGTGATTATGTGCCTGTTGGAGGTCAGGATTTATGCATAATAAATAAATAAATAAATAAATAAATAAATAAATAAATAAATAAGAGTGGAAAACATTTGTTAATCACATTCAGTTATAAGAATCAATGAAGACTCTTACCGAAACCAAATGTAAGAAATCTATTGAAACATTGTGTGAGCAAGGTACATGATATGAATATTAACATTGCCGAGGTAAGAAAGATAATGTGAGGCCTGACCCTACAAGACCTCAAACAAGCACTTAATCACTTAATTGTCACCAATGAGTGTAAAAACAAAGATAAGCTGCAGCAGCACTATTTAACCTTTAACTCTTAAACTGCCATTCACAACAATTGTCGTCTGCTTTGTCATTTGCTTGTGATTTTAAAAGTCATTTTTCAAACAGTGTGGACCAAGATCAGGGTCCACATTGTTTGCCTGTCTGCAAAAAATAGGTTTGAAAAGTTTGCAAGAATATTCAGCAGACGACATAAACAGACATTTTCAGATGCAGGTTTTCTTGGCATTTTAAGGGTTAACATCTTGGATAGCAGCATTTAGTAGTTTTTAATTAACCTCTTGGACAACAGTATTTGGTATTTTTATTCTTACTTTTCTTCAGAAAATAAGGCTGGACATTTAACGTGATTTGCTTTGTAATGTCGACATGAAATGTCAAGCGCATGCAATGTTCTGTAAAAAAAAATATGAGGAAAGCAATATCACCAACATAGCTCCAGAGAAAGAGGCATATCGGGTAAACATTTTCTTCTTTCCACTAGAAAACATGTTGTGAGAACTCATTAGAAGTGCCTCACTGAGGCACTTCTAATGAGTACCCACAACATATTTGCTTACAAAAATAAAGTCAAATATCCGCTTTTTGGTTGAGACAAAAAAACATCTTATTTTGAGCTGCTGTCACCAATGAGTGATCTGCTGCGCTCATCTCTGGAATAAAAGATTTCTGGTCTGGGAAACTGTTGGAATCTACCTTTCTCTGTATCTGCCCTTGTTTTGACTGAAAAAAAGAACTATTACCTAGCACCCTAAGTGGAATTTTGAAGATATTTTTTTCAAACTTAAGTGCCAAAATATATGTTGCTTGTACTCATTAGACTGCCTTTGTGAGGCAATTCTAATAAATATTGATATATAGAGGATATTTACTCTTTTGATGTGAACACAATAATTATTGTCATCGAGTGTAATGAAAACATCAGTATTTTCACGAGTGCAAAGCACGAGTGAAAATTTGAATGTTTTCATTACACGAGATGAAAATTTATATGGTATCCACTTACTCCTTAAAGCGCCAAGAAAAACTGCATCTGAATATGTTGTCTGTTTATGTCGTCTGCTGAATATTCATGCAGACTTTTCAAACCTATTTTTGCATACAGGCAAACAGTGTGGACCCTGATCAGACTGCTCCTAAAGGAGCAGTCTGATCTGGGTCCACACTGTTTGCAAAAATTACTTTTAAAATCACAAGCAGATGACAAAGCAGACGACAATAGTTGTGACTGGGGCTTTAAGGGTTAAAAAGAGTAAATTTTCTTTTTATTTTATTGTTCACACGCCAATGCGCTTTTCTGACATCATAATTAACGTCACCAAACAAAACATGAACGTCATGGCGTCGATGTTCAGTGCTTAACCTGTAAAACGCTGGAGAGACAAAAACAAAAAGTTTCGGCAAATCAAAATAAACTTGATACCAAAATGTTCCTTACATTCTAAATAAGAAAATGCATACCAACGCTTGACAGTTTAGTTCAGAAACAAAGAAGTTAGAGGTGTTCAAAAATCTGAAGTGGAGGTTACATCCACTTCTGAAACAATGAAGAAAACCGAAGTCGTCCAAAGCGAGTAGTGAAAATATAAATCGTATCAGTCACTAGTGAAATGATACGATATCAATTCACTAGTGATTGATACCTCTTTTATTTTCACCAGATATACATTGATTTCATCGCTAACAATAAAATAAATTGTGCTTTGGAATTAAAACAATTTTAAATTATCAACCATGTCTAGAACTTTAACCTTTAAAGTGCCAATTACAACTGCAGCAGATGATATTTTGAAAAAGTTTTTTTTTTTACTTTTCAAAGAAAATGAGTCTTGACATTTCATGTGAATCATCTGCCATTCACATGGGATGTCAAGACACATTTCATTGAAAAATAATTTGAAAAAAATTTACAATGTTGTCTACTACAAATTTTGCTTGGCTCTTAAAGAGTTAAATTTACTCACTTCCTTGCAATGGCTGTTTTGGGGCTGGTCTATTTGGCAAAGGGGGTGGTTTCTCTTCATCATCTGGAAGTGAGCTTGAACTACGTGAGGATCCACGTGACCATCTCTTTTCCTTGTTTGGAAGTGGTGGTGATGTTATTGGAGAATCGTCCATGTACGGTAAATCTGTAGGTGATGAGTTTGTTGTGATCTTCTGCCCATGTAGATAGCTATCCTTTAAAGGTGGCCAACCACTCTTTCTATAAATATAATAGACCCAGCTTAACCCCTTAGCACTTAGCATGCTGGGTAAAATTTCAGCAGACGACAATTTTGAATATTTTCTTATTCATCCCAGAAAACAGACTTTGACATTTCATTCAAACTGTCTCCTTAAATAGAAGACAATCTACATGAAATGTCTGTCTATTTTCTAAGAAAAGTATCATCAATTTGTCTTCTGCTGAATTTGCCCAGAGAGTGGTAATGGTTAAAGCACTAATCACAACTGCAGCAGACGTTTTCTTTTTTTTAAAGAAAAGAAACTTAACATTTCATGTGACTTGTCTGCCTAGCAGACAATTTATATGAAATGCCAAGTCTTATTTTCTCTGAAAAATAATAAAAGAAATTAGAATGGTGTCTGCTGCAATTTTGATTAGCCCCTTTCACATACTCATAAGAGAAAATTCTTGCCTTTAAGAGTTACCCCGTTTTAGAAGGAAATCACGTACACACTAAAACCTCTATATAACACTGGAGGATGTTAACACTTACCACTTACCGTTTAGCAGACGACAAACTGGTGTTTTTTTGTTGTTGTTTTTTTTCCTAGAAAATAGGATCTGACATTTCATGCAAACTATCTCCTAAGGAGAAGTGTCAGATCCTATTTTCCAGGAAAAATAGGATACAATTTGCATGAAGTTCAAATACTATTTTCTAGGAAAAACATATAAAAAACAATTCAAAATGTCACCTGCTGAAATTTTTACCCAGCATGCAAAGTGCTAAGTATGAGTATCTAAAAATAATTCTGGGATAATCCTTTTTTATTTCTCCATAAAAGTGTATGCTGGTGAGGCACTTCTAATGAGTATCCTGAACAAATATTTTTATGGAGAAATGGAGAAAATTATCCCAGTATTATCATCACATATTCCCCTGTAAAGCAAAACTGCTGTCTGAAGAATAGTGTAAGGGAAATAACCCAGTATAAAAACATTTATTACTACAATATGAGTTGCTTCCCTTTTATTGGAAGAGTAGTTCAAGGGAAATAACCCAGCATAGAAACATTTTATACTACAATTTGAGTTGCTTCCCTTACATTGGAGCTCTTCTGTGTTAGAAAAACCAATTTCTTCTTATATATAAAAAAAAACAAAAAAAAACAACTTTTTTCAAATTTCCCCAAATTCACTAGTATGCAAGATAGCTGTATCAAAATAAAAATGTACAGAAAATGACCATTTAATACATGTAGGTCTCCATTCAGCTGCAATTAACAGACAATGGGAGCAAATCTTTTTTTTCTTTTTAGAGTGATCCTTTTTCAGAAGGGATCAAGGCAAAGTTATTGACATTTGCTCCCCTGAAAGTATATTCATTGTTATTAAATTAGAGAAAAAGCTAGATCGCCTATTGCTGGCCTCGGATGCTTAGTCAGATGCACGCCTGACAGGTGATGATTAGGTCGTGGGTCAATCGCTGCCGGGTTCGGCAATATTTTTTTTGTGGAGATTGATCATGAAATATTTTCTGTGGTCATTCTTTCCCTTCCTCTGATTAGATCAAGAAGGGCAGGTGAAAGAATGTGCACAATTTACTTTTAAAAGTACTGGTTAATTACTTCTTAGAGGACTAAGCATGCCCAGAAAAAGTGTGATTAGGTAAACTGACTGCATAACCTAAATAGTGTTGTTGGGCTGTTTAACTCCAAACCAACCAACGATCACTTATAAACTTGATAACAATAATACCAGTTTAATATGACTAACGATAAATGAGCCAGCGTATGACAAAAACTTACAAAAAAAACTTGTGCTACCAGCATAGACTCCGATCAGCCTGCGCATCCGCGCAGTCTGATCAGAGTCTTCGCTAATTGCATGTGCCTTCTATAGCTACTGGGTTATCCAAAGAAGGATGAACAAGAACCCTTGCCATTCTGGGTGAACAGGCTCATCTGAGTCTTTGCTGGTCACACAGGTCTGATTGTTTTGTTGTGCGCTCGCTCAAATTACTAACCTCATGTCAGCTCCTCCAGGTGCTACAGGTACCACAAGATTAAGATCAAGATTCTGCGAGACTCTGTTGCGGGGTGGTAGCGGCGGCTCTATACTTGGTGACGATCCACCATTTCTAAGGTCGGAAGTGCTACTCAATCTTCTATGACTGGATCCCTCGCTCGAGTCTAAACTTGCCGTAGAAAGGCGTATCTGGTCTCCTGTACTCGATGTTCTTTGCATAACAGCGCTTGAGCGAGGTGGTAGAGGTGGTGGGTTAGGAGGTGGGGGAACAGGGGGTGGTGGTGTTGCTGTTGGTCCTTCATCTGATCTTATGCTCGCTCTAAATAATCAAATAGCTGTTGATCTTTAATTTGCTGAATTTAACTATTGGCAGACAAATTTTAAAATAAGTTCCATATTATTTCTTGAAAACTGGGTTTGCTATTTCATTCAAATTATCTCCTTGGAAGACAATTTGAATGAAATGTTAACCCTTGTCATGCTGAACCCAGATATACCCCTTCCTTTCCAAACAGAGTAGATCCAAATCAGATGGCTTCTGATGAATCTGCACTGTTTGCCATTAAGTATGTGAATTTATAGCAACAATTTGAATCAAACAATCTGACTGGCTGAAAATTAGAAGTGGGCATGGCATCTTAATTTATTCAGCATGACAAGGGTCAATCCTTGTTTTCAAGAAAAAATAAGAAAAACCTCACACATTTGTTGTCTGCTGATATGTTACCAACATTATGCAAAAGGTTAAATAAGAAGTCAGCAAATGAGCAAGTGGTATTTCACCCCCAACAGACAGCTTGACAAATTTTCATGTAAATGAGAAGACACCATGAAAAACCTATTTTGGGGAAAAATAAGAAAAATACCCAGACAAGCCACTTTTTTTCAACCAAAAAGTACTGATATTTTTCTTATTTCTCCACAAAAACATATGATGTGGGTACTCATTAGAAGCACCTCGGTGGGGTGCTTCTAGTGAGTATCATATGTTTTTGTGAAGAAATAAAAAAGGAATATTTTGTGGATAACCCCTCTTATCTTGAGCTATGAAACCTTAATGTCACTTTCTTATATTTAAATCAACCCTAGTCCTGCTGAACCCAGATATGTCCTGCCTTTGCAAACAGTGTAGATCCAGACAAGTTGGCTTCTGAAAAAGCCAACTGATCTAGACCTGTACTATTTGTCATGAAGTGTGTGAATTTTTTGTATCGACAACCTGGATCAAGCAATCTGATTGGCTGAAAATTAGAACTGGGCGTGGCATCTTTATTCAGCATGACAAGGGTTAAGAGAGTGCAAAGTATTAACCCTTTCAAACCCAAATAAGTCAAATGAATTAATTGCAGCTTTGAATTTGCTAAAAGGCACATTAGACAAAAATGGAAAATAAAATGGTAAATAGTGCAATATGAGAAAATTTAGCAATGAAGGGCAAACAGCTGTAGATCCAGCTGGGAAGGCTCATTACCAATCATCTCTTCTGGATCTTTAAAACCCCCTTTTCTGGTTTAGAATAACAAAAGTTTATTCCGGTCTAGAGTGATCAAAGGTTATTCCAGTCTAGAGTGATTAACCCTTGTCTTGCTGAACCCGGATATACCCTGGCTTTGCAAACAGTGCAGATCCAGATCAGTTGGCTTCTGAAGAAGCCAACTGTTCTGGATCTACACTGTTTGCCATTCCGTTTGTGAATTTATATCAACAACCTGAATCAAGTGATCTGATTGGCTAAAAATTGAAAGTGGGTGTGGCATCTTAATTTATTCAGCATGAGAAGGGTTAAAGTTTTGTTGCAGAAAGTAACAGATAAATACCCTAAAAAAATCAGAAGGAGACAATTTGAAATGTCAAAACATATTGTCTATGAAAAATATGAACAATATTTTAAAATAGTTTCTGCTAATTTTTTTTACCTAGCTGCTTAGCTCCAGATAAGGTGCCTTTTTGTTTTCAAACAAATATTATTGATATTTTTCTTATTATACCACAAAAACATATGTTGTGGGTACTCATTAGAAGTGCCTCACTAAGGCACTTCTAATGAGTACCCACAATATAAGTTTTTGCCCACCAAGGTGCTTCAAATGAGTGCCAACATGTTTCCGTGGAGAAATAATAATAATAAAAAAAAAAAATTTACCTGATACCCCCTCTTATCAGAAGCTATCAAGTATTTCAAAACAACTTCTACCAACCTGTCGAGACTCTGCGACTTTGATGACTGGTCCATCTCTAGATCTATATCTGTGTCAGTTCCGTCACTGTCACACACAGGGATATCCTCCCTACTTAATCCACCCACTTCCCAACTAACCAGTGAACTATCAGATGATTTTGTCTTGCGTAGATTTCTTTTCAGTTTATCAAACACACCCACAGGCTGTGGGGCTACAACAAGTCCTGGGCCTGCTACAGCCTTAAGAGCACCCTCTGTATTGTCGGATGATTTTCCTTCCTTACCCTTATAAAACTGCTTAAATTTTGCATATATATTCTTTGAGCCTTTGTTCTCTTTCTTCTTCTTCTTCTTTTGATTGTGTTTTTGACCGGGTGGTACAGTGGGAGGTCCGTCAAGATCAGCGCTATCAGACTCCCCTATCTGGAACAAATGGTCACCACTGACGGCCTCGTAAATCCCCGAACCACTGCTATCAGAATCGCTGTCAACATCAGCGTCTACTCCCGCCTGTATATCATTTGGTAAGTCTTCTGGTAAGTTCTTTTTCCTGAAATAAATGAAATACATAAGGGTTAAAAATTCTGCCTTCCATGTGAAACAGCTATTTACTCACCTTTACGGGTATTTACCTGTTTACACTGTTTTTCCTGAAAAACATGTAGCTGAAATACATAAGGGTTAATAATTCTGTGTTTCACATGAAACAGCTATTTGCTCACCTTTACAGGTATTTATCTATTTACACCGTAAATGTAAACTTGTAAATATTATGATCATAGGTGTTACGGCCTATCACTCCTACCTTCAATAATCTGCCTTGGCAGATTTTGCATAGCTTGTAGATCTATATTTAGTGTCTGACAACTGTGTCAGGGAGTCGACTCTTTGGCTCAGTGGTTAAGTATTGGATTTTTATCCGGAGAGCCCGGGTTCGAATCCCATGATAGGCGGGATTTTTTTCAGCTATGCTTCATTCCTTTGTTATGACTTTCATGTTGTGAGAGGGGGGCTCATCCAAGATTGGATTTTACTTTGTCGAAAATGGCTTCGCGTCATCATAAATGATGACTTGCTTGAAGAAGGTAAGTGTTATGGCCTATCACTCTTACCTTCGATAATCTGCCTTGGCAAATTTCGCATTGCTTGTAGGTATATATTCAGTGTCTGATAACTGCGTCAGGGAGTCGACTCTTTGGCTCAGTGGTTAGAGTATTGGATTTTTATCCGGACAGACCGATTTCGAAGCCCATGAAAGGCAGGTTTTTTTTTCAGCTATGCTTCAATCTTTTGTTATGACTTTCATGTTGTTAGATAGGGTCGAAGCTAAGTGTCAAATGGTTGACCTATACTATGTATTATGTTGTACTGTATTATATTAACCCTTGTCATGCTGAATAAATTAAGATTGTTGATACAAATTCAAATACTGAATGACAAACAGTGCAGATCCAGATCAGTTGGCTTCTTCAGAAGCTAAATGATCTGGATCTACATTGTTTGCAAAGACAGGGTATATCCTGGTTCAGCAGGACAAGGGTAAAATGAAGGAGGACCTCAGGGAAGACTGGATATAAGTCTAATAAGTTCTCCTCCATAAATTAAGTCATCATCATTACATGTATTTTTATTATTATTAATAATAATAATAATAAAAAATAATAACAATAATGGTAATAAAAATTAACAATTAATCACTGTCCAAAATATGTCAAAGTTGAGTGGCATGATGTTACAGTGACATCAAAACATGTAAGCAGTGGAATCAATATAACTTGGTTGCCAATTTCTTTGTTTAGTGGGTATTTTTGGGAAAAACAGTTAATTATTTAAACAATTTAGTCTGCTGATATCAAAGAAGTAAATACATGTAATACAGCATTAAAAAAAAAGAAAAAAACAAACAAACAAACAAACAAAAAAAAACACACCAGTCCCAATTATTCAAAACATATCTTTAGCTTCAAACTTTTTAGTGCCAATCACACAATATTTTGATTTTTTTAGAAATTATTTTTCAGAGAAACTAAGGCTTGACATTTGCATGTGAATGGTCTGACGAAACTTATTTTCTCTGCAAAATGATAATTAGAATATTAGATTGTCATTGGCTACAATTTTGCTTGGTGCTTTAAATGTTAATGAAATCAGCTGTCAGAGTGGCATTAATCTGTAAAGCGACAAGCAAAATTTGTAGCAGACAACATTCTATAATTTTTATATTTTTTATTTGTCAGAAAAAATAAGTCTTGACATTTCATGTGAATTGCCTGCTTGTCTGCTTGGCAGACAATTTACATGAAATGCCAGGACTTATTCTCTTTGAAAAAAAAATATAGTAAAACTGTCATCTACTGCAGTTGTGATTCGTGCTTTAAGGGTTAAATACTTTAATTATTCAACTCTTAGCATGATGGGTAAAATTTTCAGCAGACGACAAATTTGAAATATTTTTCTTATCTTCCCCAGAAAACGTGTGACATTTCACATAAATTGTCTCCAATGGAGACAACTTGCATGAAATGTCAGGTCCTGTTTTCTGGAAAAAAATAAGAAAAATATAAAGAAATTGCTGTCTGCTGAATTAGTCCAGACAATGGTAAAAGTTAAATACATATGTAGCTTCTGTTAATGCTTAGCTTGTTGGGTAAAATATTTCAGCAGATGACATTTTTTTAAATTGTTTTCTTATTTTTTCCAGAAAATATAATTTGACATTTGATGCAAACTGTCGCTTTTGGAGACAACTGGCATGCAATGTCAAAGCCTAGTTTCTGGAAAGAAATAAGGAAAATATCTGCCCAGAGAATGGTATTAAAGGCTACAGCCAATAAGTGCAGGCATTTTTTTTTTTTTTTTTTTTTTCTGCAGAGCAAAGCATATTGTCACATCACCTCATGCAATAATTACCCTTTTTGTACCAAAAACAATCTTGTGGGTAAACTTGGAAATGCCTGATATTGTGGGTACCAGAGGACTTGTCAAGTAGGATTATTTGATGACAATTCTCAGATAGAGTTTCTAATTACCTCTCCATAAAAACCAAAAACACCCCTAATCAAATATACAGAAAATTTCACCTCCAAAAACTGAAAATTTTCAGATAAAAAACTTTAATATTTTTCATATTTCTGCTCAAAACATAGATTGCGGGTACCCATCAGAACCACCTCAGTGAGGCAGTTCTAACGAGTACCCACAATCTATGGTTTCAAGCAAAAATAAAAAAAATATACCACTATAAACCCCAGTTTTAGTATATAAAAGTGGGGTTTAAGGGGTCAAAATTATATAGGTGTGTTTTTGTGATGAAAACATAATTTCTGGATACTTGTAAATGCCTCAGTAAGGCACTTCTAGTGAGAACCGACAACATACAGTCGACTCTCGTTATCTCGAACTTCACGGGACCTGATAAAAATGTTCGAGTTATCAGTAGTTCGAGACAACCAAAATGTGACGTCATTGGTACATGTATGACGACTGTTCGCCTCTGTTCGCCAAAACGTGGCTGGAAGGCACATGTATATGGCAATTTAAATAATATACGCGTTCTTCAGTTTGCATTGTTACTGTTTGTTTTAGGAGATGCAATAGTTCTCTTGGAATAATATCATCAATAAATGTTAATAATAATAAATTTCAAACGTCTCTTGTTGTCTTTTAATACTCCTGCAAATTTGGATTTCCATGTGAGCTATAAATAAATTACTTGTTTTCGGGTTGTGTTAGCTATACGTTATGAACTGGTTTGGATTAGCTCCCTTCACATAGACGACTGGATAAAGAGTTGACTGGTTTCCGCTTTTGCATAAAACGCTTACAATGTTAAGCGGCGGCTGTAAGCTAGTTTGGATTATCTCCCCTGGCATAAATGAACCCTCTCAGTGCGGCAAACTGTAGATCCTGCAGAGAAAGCTCATTATGAGCCGTCTCATCTGGACCTACACTATTTGTGCGGGTATCCGTATCAGTCTACAGGGTCGGAAGGGTATACATCGGTACCCACGTGTGATTCGTCTATTTGAGGCCGTGCACGACAACTCCTATTAGAAGACTGTGCAACTGTCAAAGACTCGGATCAGCCTGCACGCCCACGAATTTTCCATTATATGCATGAGCCTTATCTGGGCTTACCAAAGAGCACCGCCTGACCAAAGAGTAACAAGCGAAGATTCAGACTGAGCTAGTATGTTCAATACAGGCTGATCTGAGTCAGAACCTGTCGCGCACTGACTTTTCTTGAAGACGCTATATCATTCAGACGGACAGTACTCAAAAGTGAAGAGCATATCTAAACAATAAATTAAAGAAACTTCGTTGATTAATCTTCCATAACACTATTCTGAGCTGCTTTTTATCTTACAAATCAATGACACGAGACGGTGTTGAGCGCCGCGTGTCAAACCCGACTCGACACGCACGTGATTTCATAATTACGGATTTTAGACATTGTTTGTGTTGTTTGTAATTACCTGGACAAAGGGGAAAATTAAAATATTGATTTATTTATCAATGGCCTATTATGACTTTCATTAACTGAGAGACCGGCAGCGCCGCATCTTACATTTTGTTTTCCTTCGTCATGGTCCGAGTTCGAGATACGCGTTTTAAAAACTGTGAAATATATATTCAGGGACTGAAAATGATGGACGAGATAGCCGAAGTGTCGACATAAAAGTAGTTCGACATACGCGAAGCTGAAATACAATAAATATATAAGGAAAATAATTGGGACTTAGAAATCAGTTCAACATAAGTGATAGGATCAAGATAAGAGGGGTCGAGATAACGAGAGTCAACTGTATGTTATGGATAACTGAAAAAAAATGCACTTTTAATGGATACTACAGAAACAGCCTATAAAAGCAACTTTGTTAAGCTGATTCATCAAAGCTCGGAGAGATCTATATTACTGTATTGACCCCGAGTACCAGGAAACCTTATCTCATTACCATACTAGTCCTAAAATTTTATCAAAGTCCTTATTACTACAATTTTTGTGTCTAAAAACTGCTGGATAAGATGCAAACAGAGTAGATCCAATCAGATGCCGCATTCTGCGGCATCTGATTTGGATCTACACTGTTTGCTCAGGCATGTCTGCCCCAATACTTAGGTTTATTATGGTATCAGATTTTGCGAAGACAATCTCATTGAAATCAATAGAATGACAAATAAAACCTGACACATGACTCAGTCAAGTACAGTGAACTGGTCAAAATAGATATGACCTCAAAATAATTATAATAAATATTAGAATTATGAAGTCAACAGCTTTGTGGCCTGCCATATTTACCCTAAAAATTCAGACAGAAAAGCATAACAAGAGGAGTTTTAACCCTTTCATCTCTGGGTTTCTGAAGCAGGCTCTTCCATTTTAGAATTTGGTCACATCCATTGTTGGAAATAGGGGTTTAAGTCAAAAATCAATAGCAGAAAGACAAACATTGCAGATTCAGGTGAGATGGCTTGTTACGATCTGGGTCTACACTGTTTTGCATATTAAATTTTGTCAGACACTTTGGTGTACAAAATTTTAGGACATTTACCGTAACAAGAAGTCTATTTTACTGCCTAAGAATGTCTAAAATTATTGGATGAATGGGGAATGGTGTAGATCCTGATCAGATGCCACATTCTGTGACTCTGACCTTGGTCTACACTGTTTGCTTAGGCCTGTCTGTTCCAAAACTTAGGATAAGTATAATTTGATCAAACTGAGCACCCTCAGTCATTCTGAGCCCCATTAGTCTCCTCAGCAGTGAATTCTCTGAAAATAGGTGTAAATTTTAGTCTTTTTGTATGAGAAAATAGATCCGACTTCAAATTCTCTCACCAACTGGTAGTGGCACAGCCTTTGTCAAAACATCTGTCATACTATACACACACACCTCACCCATCCTCTGAGTCTGAATTTTTATTTACATGTACGTGACCATGGTACGTCTAGTGACATTTTTAATTCATTTCAGTATGACGAATTTTAAATCTGTGGTTACTTAAGACCACACCATTTAAATGTCATCTTAATTAACATGTTGATGAAATGTGACACAGTAAATGTCCTAAACAAAGTTTCATACACCAAAAGTTCTGACAAAATGGCATATGCAAACAGTGTAGACCCAGATCAGACTGCTCCTGAAGGAGCAGTCTGATCTGGGTCTCACTGTTTGCCATTCCACCATATATTTACAAAAAGAACTGCATAAAAAGCAAAATTTAATTAGCCAAAAAGATATGGAATAAAGTGTTTGAAATTTTAGGACATTTACTGTATCAATACATGTATATGTGTGTAATAAACAAATAAACCTAAGAAATCAAATTATGCACTGTATTTTACCTGAGTATTGGGACAGACATGTCTATGCAAACAGTGAAGACCCTGATTAAACACTGCAGAATGCAGTGTCTGATCAGGGTGTACGAGGGGTGTACACAGTATAGCACTCATCTAAGAGCTTTTGAAGATTTCATGAGGTAGTACAAAGGGCCAATTGAATTTTTACAAGTATGGTAGAGTTAAGGAGTCTGAATATTCAGACATGTTAAGTCTCTCTATTTTTTAGTCAGACTTGCTAGTTTTTGGCACCAAAACAAAGTTTTATGCGCAATCTCATTAATTTCTTCCAGAAATTTTCGTATAAAGTTAATGTAAGAACAGAGATATCATTATTCTTTTCTCAGAATCTAACTTATTTTACACAATTTTACACATCTGAATATTTATGGTAAATCTAGTATCACAACTTAACCTTTACCACTCTCTGGGCTTATTCAGCTGATGACAAATTGATATTTTTTCTTATTTTTCTTAGAAAACAGGATTTGACATTTCATGCAAACTGTCTCCATTGGAGACAATTTGCATGAAAATATCAAAACCCATTTTCTGGGAAAATTAAGAAAAATATTTCAATGTCGTCTGCTGAAAATTTGCTAAAATCACACCTAAGAAATAAATTTAGACTAACATTAACCCTTAATTCACTTTCATTTCCTAACACATGAAGTTAAATTGGGTCATTAAACATTAAAGACCTGTCCCAAATGCAATCCAATTTCCAAAATCAGCCAAAATCAAGTTAATTCACCCAAAATAAAACTATATAAGGTCAAATTCTGAACATACCTTTAATATTAACATAGAGCACTACACAATGTTTACACTAAAACTTTCAAAGTAGCCATATTTAAGTTGACAGGACATCCGCCATGATCCTTCATTCATGATGTTATTGGTGTATTTATAGATAAGGTGAGAATTTACCTGTGTAATATTTAGGCCGGAAACCAGGTTAATGCTTAGCATGCTGGGTAAAATTTTCAGCAGATGACCTACCAAAATATTTTTCTAAGAAAACAGATTTGACATTTCATACAAGTTGTCTCCAGTGTACACAATTTGCATGAAATGTCAAATATAGTTTTCGGAGAAAAATAAGAAAAATATCTCCTTGTCACTGCTAAATTAACCTAGACAGAGGTAAAGGTTAGCCATCTTGGTATAATTATACATAGATGGCTAACCTCTACCTCTGTCATAGGTATAATTATACATATGTCCTTGTCTTCTGGGCCCAGTTGTTCAAAGCATCGTTAGCTTAACGAGCTCGTTAAGGGTCATTTCGTTAACTGTTTTAGCAGATTCAATATACAATATTCTGATATTTTTTGCTGAAAAAATGTGAGTAGCTTTTGCAGTGCAAAAGCTACTCACATTTTTTCAGCAAAAAATTTCAGTATATTTGCATGTCACTCGATGTAAATTTTAACGAATCGTTAACTAACGACATCGTTAGTTTTGAACAACTGGGCCCTGGTTGCAAGTTTTCTGATTGGCCCTATATAGCCGGGAACCTGTGTGATAGCCTTTGACTGGACATGGTCAGTATCATCATTAACTTGTAACATTTAGCAGATGAAAAATTGAAACTTTTTTTTATTTTTTTCCCATAAAACAGGGTTTGGCATTTCATGCAAATTCCATAAGAAAAGTCAAAACCAAATTAACTGAGGAAAAAAAACCAAACAGTCAAAATGTCTTCAGCTGGCATTTTTTCCCAGTATGCTACCGTTAAGTGTTTAAAGGTGTCTGCTAATTGCCCTCTGCAGCAGGCCAATGTCAAGGTACGATTTGTTGACATTACTATTTATAATAATACACCTTCAACTATTTGCATGCTGAATATGATTTCACATACAACAAAAAATGACTGATACTTTTCTATTGCTGAAGCAATAATTGTCAAATAAAATAGAACTTGACATTCTATCTGAATTAGCTCTAAGGAGATTTTAAACCCTAATTTTTGGAAATATATGAAAAAAAAATTTTTGAAAATATTGTCAGCTGGTGATTTCAATTCAGTATGCAAGGAGTAAATCTTGAGGATGTGATAGCCTAATTTTTTCTTTGATATCAGATATACTAGAGAAGACAAGAGAAAATCTCTACTTCATACAAAAGTACATGTATTATCTTGTCTTATTATAGTTTATGCAAAATTGGTAAACTCATATCAGCCTTGACACAATTATTTTCATGCTTGTGCATTCTGAATGCACAACTCTCATGCCTTTTCAAATTCTGAGCCTAAATGTAACACGCAGAATAAGCCCTAATTGCATTATATTATAAAGATACATTTTCACTTGTCAATGCACACTCGCTTGTTTTGTCATTGATATCCTAATATTTCTTTTAATGTTTCAAGTTTGCCTGAGAAAGTGAAAACCCCATTGAATGAATCCCAATTTTATTTCAGCAGATACACCTCCAAGGGACATTAATCTGGAGGGCGCTACAATTTAAGGAAAGAACTGGCTTTCAAGGCTAGCAAATTCTTTCCTTTAACAAAAGCCCCCTTTGCAAATGGATCTATATACCACAGGGAAGCAAATTCTATTTTGCAAAAGTAATCTCCTTTTGAAAAAGAGGCAAAAACCTTTCAACACAGAGTGCTCCCCCCTTTCATGTGTATCTATACATCTTTGGTATCAACAGACACCATTTTAACCCTAAACATATCAATCACGAATGTAGGAAAGAAAGAAACAGGAAAAACATATCAGGAAAAAAAGTATTGCAAAAAAAGTATCAATTTCATTTAAAGAGGATATATAAGGCTATATTAATGACAAAACAATTGATTTATGGAGAACTTAGTATTTTTAAACTTTTTCCATATATGTAAATAAGTATTTATGATACATGCATTTGGTGGGCTGGGTGGCCTAGTGGTTAGCACACTCGACTTTCAAGCGGGATATCGTGGGTTCGAATTCCGCTTGGGTCGAGACAATTTTCAGACCATTATTATGCCTAGCTCATACTCGAAGTGCCCTGGGTTGAGTATAAAGTGGACAGGGCGGCGCTTGGTGACAGACAGCGGCACCAAGTGTGCATGGGTGATCCATGAAAGCAAGGCTGTACAAATACATGTACATAACAATCGCCACTGCCTCTATGTGCCTCAGGTGCCTGGTAGCGTTAAAAATCCGCACAACAACAACAATAACAACATGCATTTGTTGATTTTTTTTTAATTATCTTTTTGATTTATTCTGTTTCCGGTCAATAATTCTGATGATATTAAAGTTGCACTTTTGTCACAGTATTTGCATTTTTGTAGGTTTGTTAAAAGTTGAATCCCATTGGTTGAAGCTGACATATCTAAATACATGTACATATAAAACATGTATATAACATGCAAAAATTTCACTGTCTTCTTGTGCTCATTTTGAACAATTTCTCTGTCTTGCATAAAGTCCTGTAAAAGTATGTAAACATTGCACTGAGTGCAGAGTTTTGGAAAACATTGTGGGGAAAGGAGATATAGCTAATACTAAACAATTCCTCTATCTGCTCTGTTTTGTGAATGTAACATAGATGACATAGAAAATATGGATATTACAAAACATTGTGGGAAAAGGAGAAATAGCTCATAATGAGCAATTTCTCTTTTTACCACAGTTTTCTAAAACATTGTGAAAAAAAAGGGATAGTGCTCATTTTTAAAAATTTCTTTTTCTAGCACAAAATTGTCACATAAAGTCATGTAAAAAGATGTAAATATTGCACAAAGTGTTTAGTTTTGGAAGACATTGTGGTGAAAGGAGAGACAGCTCATGATGAGTAATTTCTCTTTTTACCACATTGACTTGTAAATATAATACAGAAGACAAAGACAATTTGGACTTTAAGATTTTAATGAAATAGACTTCACCACCAAATCTATGATATTGCTTGTATTGATATATTACAATCCTTGATTAAAAATATATTTTTCACACGTCTTTATTTCATGATTGAAATCATTGTAACATCAGAACCGCATTTAGATAAAACTGATACTTTTTTTCCTGATACTTTTTTTCCTAGCTAAAACTGATACTTTTTTTCCGATACTTTTTTTCCTGATACTTTCTTTCCAATTACCATCAATCACAACTGCAGCACACAACATTTTGAAACATTTTTTTATTAGTTTTTTAGAGAAAATAAGGCTTGGCATTTCATATGAATCATCTGCTAAATGAAATATCAAGTTTTATTTCCTCAGAAAATTAATTCATCTGCTACCATTTTTGCATAGCACTTTAAGGGTTTAGTAATTATTTTTCTGGTACTCCAATAGCTTTAGATGTGGTGTTTTTTTTTTTTTGTTTTTTTTGTTTTTTTTGTTGTTGTGTTTTTTTTTGTTTTTTTTTCCAAGTATTTATATTTTTCAAATTTAAGAATTTGTGAAATTCAGATTTTGAGCTTGCACTGGATTATGAAAAACATTAGGTTATTTTAATGTCTGTGAAGCATGAAAGGTTTCTTGGAGACATTAAAATAGCCTTAAATTTTTCATCACAAAATCTGAATTTCAATTCTTATATTATAAATCCATTATTAGCTCTTCCCTTACATTTAAATTTGCTTGATTTCCTAATATTTGGAATTAAACTTCATTTAACAGAGTCTTGGAACAGCCCGGCAGCGGATTCCCCGTGCTTAATGTCATGAAGATATGTGACCAACGTCACACGAAACTTGACTGGCGTCATGCAAACGTATGTAAACAAAGAACATTACAGGTGAACACTCTCATAGCCCTGCCCTAATGCACGGACGGCCTAGATCACGTGATGGCTCAATGTTTTGCATCTAGAAATGAATGGCAACAAGAATGCCTGCTTTATCACAAATAATTACATTTAAATGTAAATATTTGTTCATCATGTTGTGCATGGTACTTGTTACGATACAGAGCAGACAACATTCTAAGGTTTTAATTTGTGTATGATCCCTTTTTTTTTTCCACCCTAAGGCCATTTTTTACCCACATTGGTAATTGTTGCATAATTTAAAACTTATGCAATTTTGTTTAGGTTAAACTGCTTGATAAAGGCATAAAGGGAGACAATGGTGCACTCATTAAGTATGGGAATGATGTTGTTCATGGATATAGCTTTACCATATCTACACACAACACAAAATGTTTCAACGAGAGAGCAGTCAGACAATGTACAAGAGTCTGGACAAGGAACTCTCGTTGGGATCGTTATGGTGAGTGGTATTTTTATATTGTCATTAAATTGTTTGTGGGTTTTCTGTGCGAACTCTGAAAAGGCAGAAATGCATCCGAAACTGAAATGGAAACCAACAAATTATTAATTGCAACATCTACATAATGGATGCAGTTCGATCTAATTCTGCATATGTTACCACAGTTATTTTCAGGATTACTGAACATGCTGCACTGGGTTGTGCTGTCTGGTCTGAGTTTCCCCAGTTTGCCTGGGTTGTAGCTGCTGTTTAAAGTGCTGAGCAGGCTGCACTGGCCATGTGCAGACTGATCGGGGTCTCTTTCTAGCAGGCACAAAGTGTAGTTCGGTGTGATGGAGAACAGTGTAGGATCAAATGTGCTGATTTATAAAATGTGCAGTACAATACTCCCCCTTAGATCATATTTCAGCATTCAGATTGTTTTGACAATTTCTGGTACAGCCAGAAAATAGGGTGTATCTTGATGACAATTAGGGTTGCAACATTTAGAATGTCCCTGTTTGTTATCCGAACATTATGATTAATATGGAGATGTGTTGATTAAAATTGAGTTTGCATATGATGTTGGGCGGGCGACGTTGCCGACAGTTAGCTTACACTCGAAAGCCTGCACTCGCTCCATCCAGTGACGTATGTCATCATTGTAGAATAATAATATAGAATCATAATTAATAGCAAGCTTCATCTTGTATAATTGTAGAATTGTAGTTATAAAGTTTATTGTTTTGTTATAGATAAGCTTTCCAAGGTGGTCCCATGGTGACAACCCAAATGTATAAGGGAAACTAACTCCATGGACATTACTCCTGACCTTATCCCCTAATTAGTTAGACAGAATCAGCGAACCTGTAATAAATCACCACAGAGAAATTCCTAATTATAAAGAACAAGTTCAAGGCATGGAATTCAAAGAAAAGCCATAGCGCTGAAAGTGAAAAATTATTACTTGTGTCAAGGAAGATTCTGACTTTACGCATTATTATAGAAGTATTCATAGAACCTGACAAAAGATCACAAAAGAAGCCTTGGGGATTCTATATCATAAAAATACAGCACACGAAAAAGGCCTTAGCTACTATATGTGATAATTTAGTGTTAAGGGGGAAGGGCATTCTCTTCAAGTTGGCATGGCGAATTTCACCGCACTCGGTTGGGATTATATTGGTTGTTAGAATATTTTTGATTAACCAAGCCAGTATAATCAAATTAAAAACTAGTATAGTCTCCGTCAACTATGTTCCTTGCAGAAGCTGACGTGAAGAGAATTGCAGGTATCTTAGATTTGTATGTTATTGTGATTATATGTTGTAAATAGCATCTGTTAAAAAAAAAAAACGTAAAAGTTTCTAACGCTGTTAGGATCTCTGTGTAGTGGAACAGTTAAGTATCGCCCAACCCAGAGCTTAGTCAAATATGCAGTCAACCTTGGTCCATCTTGGCCGCCCTTGGGCATAACAGTACTTATTAGAAGTGCTTCATCATGAAAAAAACACGCCTATATAATTTTGACCCCCTTTAAACCCCACTTTTATATAGTAAAACTAGGGTTTACAGTGGTATACATTATTTTTTCTTATTATGCTAAAAAACATAGATTGTTGGTACTCGTTACAGCCGCCTTGCTGAGGTGGTTCTAATGAGTACCCACAATTTATGTTTTGAGCAGGAATGTGAAAAATATCAGAATTTTTTATCTGAAAATTTTTCTTTTTTGGTTGTAAAATTTTCAATACAGTCGAGTCTTGTTATCTCGAAGTCCAAGGGACTCTCGGAAATACTTTGAGATATCCGTACCGGACATATCAAATTTGCAGAATTGAGGAAAAATTAAACCGAACAACCACATTTCACAAGTAAATACACAATCTGACTCCTGAAGTAGAGAGATATTGAAAATATTGTGGAAAAGAGGAGAAATTGCTCCTTATAGGAGCAATTTCTCCTCTTTTTCCACAATATTTTGTTACCTATTGTTAGAGATCTATTAAAACAGGGACCAGATTTTTACTTTGAGATAAGCGGTTATTCGAGATAAGCAAAGTTGAGATAACAAGAGTCGACTGTATATTTGAATAGGCGTGTTTTCATAATGTGATATTTTCCAGATCCCCCCCCCCCCCCCCCCCCCCCCCCCCCCCGCACCCCCTCCCCCCCTTTTCTGGAGCTAATAACAAATGCTGCATATCCTTGGTCCTAATCACATCAAAATTCATGCATTGTAAATCGAATTTAGAAAGATCCAAATTAGTTTATCTCTTGCCTCTTAAACCTTAAAGCGCCAAACACAACTAAAGCAGACAACAATTTTGATTTCTTTTTTATTTTCAGAAGAAAACAAGTCTTGATATTTCATGTGAATCGTCTGCCAAGCAGACGATTCACTTTTTTTTTGCAGACGATTCACATGAAATATCAAGACTTGTTTTCTTTGAAAAACAGAAAATACAAATTTTAAAATGTCGTCTGCTATAAATTTTGCTTGGCGATTAAAGGGTTAATTATACATATCATTAGGTTTTATGAGGGTGGTTTGAAACATTAGGATTCATCTGAGAGAAACATTTTATACCTTGATAAATAATTGTATAATTAATGCTTATTGAAGAAATTCTCCAAATGAGCAACTAAGAAAGTGACCACCACAGGCTCAATTAACTTGCCAATCTACACATTCTGATCGGAGTCTACACTTATCGCTACAGACTTTAATAAATGTTTTATTAACATGACTAACAAAGAGTGTCCACAGCGAGGCACTTCTAATGAGTACTCACAACATAAGTTTTCATGGGAGAAATAAGAAAAATATCAATACTTTTTATAATAAGGCTGACGTGTATTAAGATATTAAATAAAACAATAATATTCCATGCGTATTTTTGTCTTGAAACAATGCACTTTGTATTTTAATTTTTTTTTTTTTTTCACTGGCTTCTATGAAGGATGAGATGAAATGAAAGATAGAAAATGAAATAACAGCGTAATGATGATAATACATACTGCATTTATTTGTTTAACACATTTATTAATTGTTGATTTCTTTATATGTATGTATATATTTTTCACCTCTGCTTGATTAAAACGATGTTTTTACAGATTTGGTGAAATGCAATTTGCAACACAAATTGACAAAAATTTAACATATACATACATGCACCTACCTACTTACGCACATATACATATACATACATACATACATACATACATACATACATACATACATACATACGCATATATATACATACATATACATACATACATACACTCACATACATATACATACAATCCATACACATACCTACACATATACACACATTTATACATAGATGCATCGGTCATTATTTTACGTATGTTTGTTTGTTTTTTTGTTGTTTTTTTGTTTTGCAAAGTTTTAACTACTAGAAATTTAAGATATGTGCCCAAACAATTAATACATTTCAACAACTTGAATGATTTTCTTCAGCTAGATGGAAGACAGGAAATGGTGGTATACCCGCACTTTGTGTTTTAATTAAATAGTTTTGAAAAATAGCTGTAGACAAATGGAGTGTCCAGATCTAAATAATCCTTTTCTTGTTAACTATGGACTTTTTAAATATGGAGTGTGACCTTTAATATGAATTACTTGGACACTAGTTATTAATTCTCTAAATTGATATTCTGGCTGCAATACTGACTGGAAATTTCTGCATGTTTAGTAAACCAGAGATCAATTCTTAGCTCCAGATAAGGTGCTTTTTCAATCAAAAAGTAATGATATTTTTCTTATTTCTCCATGAAAACATGTACTGTCATGCTCATTAGAAGTGCCTCACCAAGGCAGTTCTAATGAATACCCACAACATATGTTTTCAAGGAGAAGTAAGAAAATTATATTTTCCTGATATCCTCTCTTAAGTGGAGCTATGTATCAATTACTTATTTATTTCAGAATTTCTTTTTTTTTTTTAACAGTCATGCATAGGTCTAGATGAAATGGGTAACTGGTTTCTTATTTATCTATAAAAACATATGTTATGGGGTGCTCATTAGAAGCGCCTTGCCAAGGCGCTTCTAACGAGTACCCACAACATACATTTTTGTGGAGAAATAAGAAAAATGTCAATACTTTTGGGTTGAAAGAGCTATGCTTATTTCAGATTTTTTTGATTTTTTTTTTTTTTTAAAGTCATGCACATGCACAGGTTCTATGAAACCTTTCTATCTTTATTATTTCTCCCCAAAAACATGTTGTGGCACTTCAAATGAGTACATATACCTACAACATATATGTTCATGGAGAAATAAAGAAAATATTTAGCTGGATAACTCTTTTTAACTAGAACTCTGAACTCATATTTACATATACAAATGTACATGTATACTTACTTTCTTTTTATAAATCCAGTAGCCCTCCTGTTGTTGAATTTACTGGTTTCTGAAACACAAAAGAAATATTTATATCTATATAACTCCTATGAACAGTACTCATAACTCTAGATAAGACTCTTTTTTTATTTTTTTTTTCAACCAAAAATTACTGCTATTTTTCTTATTTCTCCACCAAAATGTGTAATGTGGTACTCATTAGAAGCTCCTTACTGAGGCACTTCTAATGAGTACCTACAACATATTTTTTTTCAGGAGAAATAAGAAAATTATTATGTGGATAACTCCTCTTATCTGGAGCTCTGCAGTACTTGGTGAAATGTCACAGCAGTAAATTGATTTACAGAGGACTTGTTAAGAAAACGTGTTCAATGATAATTTTCTGCAGTCCTCTATAAAACATGTTGTGGGTACTCGTTAGAAGCACCTTGGCGCTTCCAACGAGTTCCTACAAGGTATGTTTTTATGGAGAAATAAGAAAAATTATCCCAGAATTATCACCAAATACTCTTTTAACAAGTCCACTGAAGTTCTAATTTTATGGTGGTATACTAGAGTGTCTACTTTGCAATTTAGGTTTCACAAAGTTTTTCTAAGTTTCCATGGTTTGTCACAGTGTGTGGAAGACAATAAATCGGCAGACAATACATACATATATTTTCCTTATTTCCTCATGAACACAGGACTTAATATTTCAAAGCAAAGTGCTATGCTTATTTCAATAAATGAAATAAGCATAGCACTTTGCTTTGAAATAAAATACATGTAACTGGAATGAATGAAAACACACCTTATTGACCCTCAACACTCCTTATAAGACAAGAGTATTGAAAGTATTTGTTCTTAACCCTTGTCCTGATGAACCCGGATATACCCTGCCTTTGCAAACAGTGTAGATCCAGATCAGTTGGCTTCTGAAGCCAACTGATCTGGATCTGCCTTGTTTGCCGTTAAGTATGTGAATTTATAGCAACAATCTGGATCAAGTAATCTGATTGGCTGAAAATTAGAAGTGGGCATGGCATCTTAATTTATTCAGCAGGACAAGGGTTAATATTTCTCCCCAAAAATCAGTATGTTGTGTGTACTCAATAGAAACCCCTCAGATGGGCTCTTCTGATAAGTACCCATAACATATTGCATCTAAATAGTACTGACAAAAAGGAAAACAGTGTGGACCCTGATCAAACTGTTCCTCAGAAGCAGTTTGATCTGGGACTACACTGTTTGCTCAGGCTTGTGTGTCCAAACATTTATGATTAATACAGCCGATATTTTTTCCTTCAATGCTAGTATACCAGCTCAGCATACTGTAATATCCCCTGTATTGGGACTGATAGGTCTTTGCAAACAGTGTAGACCCAGATCAGATACCCAGAATGTGGTATCTGATCAGGATCTACACTGTTTGCCATACATACAGCAATATTTTAGACGCATTAACAGGTATTAGAATGGACTATTTCAAATTTTAGGATGTATGGTAAATAAATAACATGTCCCAATTCTTAGGGTAAATAAGGTAATAGGGATGAAACTACACTTTACCGTATCTACCCTATGTGTGGACAGACAGGACTACATGTACCAACACAGTGCAAACCCAGGTCAGGTGCCACAGAAAACAGCATCTGATCACAGTCAACACTGTCTGCCACTCATCTACCAGTTTTTACACTCATCAACAGGTGTTGCTGCTCAAATCTGGTATGGAGATGAGGTGTCAGAATATTTATAATAATTACGGTAAAAGTTACTAACATGTAACAGCTTGAAGTTGCATTTATAGTAAGACTTCATAATAATAACAGACTAAATTAAATTAAAATAAATTCTTCATAGCTCTTGATAAGGCGCTTTTTTCAACCAAAAAGTATCTGTATTTTTCTTATTTCCCATGAAAACATATGTTGTGGGTACTCATTAGAAGTGCCTCAACGAGGCACTTCTAATGAGTACCCACAACATATGTTTTCGTCGAGAAATAAGAAAACTATTAACCTGATACCCACCCTTATCTAGACCTAGTAAGTGTACATACACAACTCGTATCTTTCATAGTGACATCATAGCTCCAGAAAAAAGGGGGTACCATATTTACCGTGAGTATTTGTACACCTTAACTTACCATACTTATTCTAAAATTTGAACTACTGTATTGGGACACCCTATCAACTTTCCATACTTGTCCTAAGAATTGAAAAAGTCCATTCTACTACATCTTGATCACTGACTGTTGATCAACAATATATATAACATATAACAATAAAGGTTCCTACCCACTCAATTATCAATATCAACAGCCAGTGATCTTGATGTATCTAAAATGGTGCCGTATGTATGGCAAACAGTGTAGATCTTGATCAGATGCCGCATTCAGTGGCATCTGATCTGGGTCTACACTGTTTGCAAAGGCCTATCTGTCCCAATACTTAAGGTTATTACAGTAGTACAATTTACTACCCGATGTTATGACTAAAAATCGCTGGATGAGTGGCAAACAGTGTAGACCCTGCTCAGATGCTGCATTCTATGGCATCTGATCTGGGTCTACACTGTTTGCAAAGGCCTGTCTGTCTCAATACTTAAGGTTATTACAGTAGTACAATTTACTACGCGATGTTACGACTAAAAATTGCGGGATGAATGGCAAACAGTGTAGACCCTGATGAGATGCCACATTCTGCGGCATCTCATCTGGGTCTAAACTGCTTGCTCAGGCCTGTCTGTCTGAATACATACAGTAAATATGGTATCAGGAAAATGTTATTGGCATTTAAAATCTGAACACTTTTGCACCGGCCTTTCGAAGCATAGCTCCTGATCAGACACCAATCAGACGCCACATGTAATTTTCTTTACCATATAATTATGGGCATGACAGTCAGTGGAGCGTGGCCATTTGAACAAACTCTCAATCCCATTTCAACAAAAGGACAGACATGAAATTTGGTGAAAATTGGCCAAGTAGTTTTAAAAGAGATGATAGCAATATTATGGTTTTATACAGGTATAAAGCACACGGGCAGGGGAAGATAACCCTCACAGAATAAAATTTTGATTGTACCTTAAAGTGTTCGCTACTTCAATCATAATATTGTAAGTTTTAGACATTTCAGCTATTTTTCTTTTTGTGTGTGTGTTCATTGCTCTTAAGGGTCATTCTTTTTATAATCTATAAATATCATATCATATCATCATAATCAGATTTTTGATTAACATGCAGGTACAGGGGCAACATCCACACCAGTGGGCCCCCTTCCAGACAGCTAGCTTGCTGCATGCATGGCAGAACTCACACCAGATCTCCAGGTATGTCTATCATGAGGGTTGATGGCCGAGAGCTTCCATTCTCTGCATTCCCTCTCTGTCAGCTGTTTCCATGTCATCTTGGGCCTCCCAGGCCCACGCTTTCCATCAACCTATATGTCAAAGGCTGTCGACTGCACCATTGGACCGTTCCACATGTCCATACCATCAGAGTCTTCTCTCCTTCAGAATGAGGTCCAGATCCTCAATACCAAGCCGTACAAGTAGCTCATTGGACCTGGTGGTGACAATGTCTTGCTGTCTGACATTGCAGATCTGTCTGATCATTGCCCTGTAATTTCACTGCAGACGCTGGAGGTTTGGCTTTGTCAATGGACAAGTCTCGCTGGCATGGAGCTTTGCGCTCTGCACACAAGAGCTGTACACACGGCCACGTATTTTGAAAAAAGGTGGCGTGAAGAAAGAACTGGTAGCAGATCCTTGAACTTCTTCCAGGCAGTTTTCACACGTGTTGTCGTTGAAAGTTCACAGCCACCTGATACTGAGAGCATGTCTCCTAGGTACAAAAGGAAGCTACCACCTCAAGCTTGTCAGGTCCGACCTGGACTTCCTTCTGTGGTCTGCCATCCAAGGGGCATGCAGTTCCCTGGCACTGTGTACATCTGTAATCAGGGTCCTTTTTCAAGCGCTTGAGCTCACTGCACTTCTTGTGCACCCAGTGCTTGCAGCCATTGCAGAAGATGCTGTTGCTGCCCACTCCAGTCGACAGACGGTGCATGGGAACTCGCCTGAACTCTGCAGGAGGTCAAGTCCCAAACCGCAGATCATGATCTTTGTCTTTCCTGCATTTACTCTCAGTTCTTTCTTCTCCATTGCTTCTTTCCATGTCAAGAGCCTCCTGACACATTCCTCAAGCGATTCAGCGATGATAACAAGGTCACCAGCATAGAGGTCTTCCCAGGGGACCCCAGAGCGGAACTCTCGTGATAAGGTTTCAAGCAAATATCTTTGCCAGAATGCAGGGACTTGCCAACAAGCTGTCATCTTCATTGAATAAGTAAAGAAATGATGGGAGAAGAGGTTCTTCAATTGCATGTTGCCACTCCCACCTAAGCTACACATCCTACTTCTCTTTAACACTTAAAGCGCCAAGAAAATCTGCATCTGAAAATGTCGTCTGCTTATGTCGTCTGCTGCATCTTCTTGCAAACTTTTCAAACTTACATTTTGCATATAGGCAGCAGTCTGATCTGGATCCACACTGTTTGCAACAATGACTTTTAAAGTATCCGGCAGAAGACAAAGCAGACGACAATTGTTGTGATTGGGGCTTTAAGGGTTAAAAGGCCAGAAAAGAGGGAAGCCCATCAGGGTCTTCTTTCCCTGCTGTGTCTAAAAGTGTCTTCTTTCCCTGCTGGTGTGCAAGTTGTTGTTTACAAATTTCCTACTTTATATTTTTTCCATGGATACCAAACCAAATGGCCACTGATCTTAAAATACATGTACTGGGTAGACCATCATCAAATGATCATAAACTGCCAAATATGGTTCACATCACTTCATTTGTTATGAAGAAAATGCAGTTTAACCATTTTCACATTATTAGTCTATGGGGCCTATCATCCAAACAAAAGGCAGATCTTCATAATGTTAGCTTTTACATCCCCAAGCAACACTCCTACCTAATTAGGGACAAATCACTTCAGCAGCTTTGGAGGAGTTTTTGTTAAGGTGTTAACTGACAAATGGATGGACAGACGGATGGACAGATGATGGACAAAAAGTAATCACTGCGTATAGCTCATCCTGAGAATAGCTCAGGTGAGCTAAAACTGTGAAACCATAATACCATTATCATGTGGTGGGCAGATAACAGTGTCAAAAACTGAAACTTTACTCATTAGGCAAAAAAAAAAAAAAGTTATTAGCTTCTCAGACACTTTTTTCAAAAAATAGATGTGTGCCGGTGACTTTTTATTTTTACTTTTATTTTCCAATTGGGTACATTCTTCGATATTTGGGTTTGTTTGGCTAAACAAAACGGTAGTGGTAAATTATCGGAAGTATCTAAAATGCAAGTTTAAAGTCTCAAACAACATAAACAGATCGTAATTTGCAAATTGCAATTTGGTCAAAAATGATTCACAGATAAGCAAGTAAAATCCAGTGTCACATATTTTGTGGGTCGGAAAAAACTTACGACTCAAAAAAAAATCATACATGTGGGACCTTTTGGACAGATGCAGTGGTGTCTTGAGAATCTAATACTTCTTTTTTTGGCATTAGCAATGTCAAACCAGATCTCTACAATATCAATGCACATACCAAGTGTGGTGACCATCCACTGATATATTTTACTTATCGTCCGAAAACGAAAATATGGACAGAGGGACAGATGACTGGACAGACATATGACAGACAGGACAGACACACTGATGTTCAACTTGAAATGATTATACCCTGTCACTATTGTGTGGTGGGTATAAAAACAATATACAAAATAAATAACAAACAAAATGCAAGCTCTGTCTTACCTTTGCCAGCTTTCCTCAAGGCATCAATTTCTTCATAGATCTGATCAGTCTCACTGCTAATATCACCTTCATTTGAAGCATCATCTGCCAGTTTAACACCGCGAATATCATGATAATATGGTCCATGATCATGTTCCACATCTTCATAATAACCACTAGAATCTATGTCATCTTCAATGCCTGATGACGGCAATGAATTACTTCTATGTTTAATCTGTGGCCTGGCATGGGCTGCCTCATCCAGCTCATTTAATGACCTAACAGTTTGTAAGACTCTTCCCTTCTCAGCAAGTGTTACAATTTCAACAGGTCCTGATTTCTTTCTGTGTAACTCTGGATGTTCAAAAGAATCCTTTCTTTCTAATAATTTCTTTTTACTAATTGGTGAGCAAATTTCCTTCTTAACCTCCTTTTTGTGAAAAATTTCTGGATTTTCAAATGATTCCCTTTTCTCAAGAATTTTCTTTGTTGGAATAACTTCAACCCTTCTTCTAATTTCAATGTTTTGTTCCTGATTGTCACTGGACTTTTCAAATCCTTTCTTTAAATCTTGGAACTTCTCTGCACTCATTCTACGGGACACCATGAATTTCTTTTTCCTTAATTCTGTATTTTCTGCTGTCAAGCCTATATTTACATATTCTGTTTTATGTTGTGCATGCAAGTCAGGAGACCTCGTTTTTCCTACAGTACTGTTAGCTTTTTGTGGTTCTGGAGATCCAAATCTATCTATTCTAGATTTTACTCCAACTGTTTCACTCTTTGACAGAGATGAACTTGACTCTGTGCTAGACGAACTACTAATCCTATGTAATGGTTTTGATACTCCTCCTAAGTTCCCTTTATTTTTATCTTTCCATCTAACATCTTGACCTGCAAGGCTTGATGTATTATTACCAGACACAGCGTTTTTATTCCCAGATTTCAAATCACCTGTGGGCTTCAAACGACTTTTAATGCTTTCCAAATCCTCCTTTTTGTCAGCTTTAGAATCATTCACTTTATTTTTTTCATTCACTTTAGAAACTAATTTACTGTTAGGCTCAAACTTCTTAATATTTTTATTGACGTCAGATTCTGCCTTTAAGCCACTGTTTGTATTATTTGAACATGTTTGCTCTTTTGTATATGGAGGTTTATAACCACGTGGGCTTAAATTTCCCACTGAACTGTCACTTGAACTATTCCTAGTTACAGGACTTATGGTTCGGACCAATGATCTCTGTCCATTTCTAGTATCTGTAATATCACTTTTTATCTGTCCTGTCGACTTATTTTCATCAAGACTTGGAGATGACCTTCCATTCTTTTCATCTCCAGCACCTTTCCAACCTCTTGGTACCCCAGGTATATATTTGCTATCCCCTAATTTATTTTTAGCAGGACTAGACGTAGTGATTTTCCCTTTTACAGCTCCTGTTTCTGTTTTATTATCTTTCATTGCACTAGAATCTACATTTTCAACTAATGAAGTCTGCAAATTGTTGTCTTCATTTTTTAAACTGCCCGGCCGTGTTCTAAGTTTTGTTAAACCAAATGACAACATAGAAGCAGCTTCAGACTTTGTAACCTCTGTATTATCATTTCCACTCTTAGTCTTTGTCACAGCTTTCTTTTCTACAGTTGCTTTATATGTTTGTCCTCCATCGTAAACCTTAGCTACAGCTACAGAAGGCAACACTTCATCATCAAGATGGTCAGCTCCTTTACTTTCAATTTCATGTTTCAACATATCAAAAGCTGCAATATCATCAGCAGTCAATGCGTCACTCTTCTGGAATGTTTCTCTCTTTTGATTAGATGGTGTAACATTTGATTTGGTTTTTATTGCACTGGTTTTATTTGTTGTGGTAGTTGCACTTTGGTTTTTACTTGTGGCCATTTTTTTTGCAAAACTGGTTCCTGGTTCTGACGGTTTTCCTCCAGACCCTTCAGTCCCCTTTTCAAACATTGCCTTTATATCTGACATAGGTTTACTTTGAAACTCCCTTCTTATCCCAGTGAGCCGTTTGGTATTTGACTGGGACCCACTTTGGACCCCATCTGGCTTCTTCAACTGAACACCGAAATTGGTTGCCATAGTTTCCTTTCGGCAAACTCTGATTCGAAGATCACAAAAGCTTTTAAATAGGCAATATTACCATTTTGTAATTTAAAGAGTCCTTTGGACTAGATTTTCAAGAAATGTAAACCACTTCCACAGCTACATTTTCTTTGCTTTAAAATAGTTTCTACGAGAACTAACCTTACAACTCTGCATTATTTATAAATAGTACAGTATCTAGAATGGCTTCCATATTCATGATGATACAGTAACAGCTTTTCGTCATCACTACAACACATGTACTCTAACAGACGTCTCGTGGAATGTTTCAATGTTTTAAGACAGGAATTCCAATCTAATGTTGTCTGTCATCACTGTTTCTGCAAAAGAAAACAAAATACTGTATTTGACCTAACCCATTGTAGACTGAATAGACTCTCCCACACTATATATTGGAAGAGTCCAATTTCAATTTTAGGTACATCTGGCTATGAGATTTAGATATTCCTAAAGAAAAGTGGTTAAACTATTTGCAAACAGTGAAGACCCTGTTCAGATGCCCCGTTCTGATATGGGTCTGCACTGTTTGCCAATTACCCTTTAAGTGGTCTCCCAACTACAATGGGCTAATTACCACACCATGCTTTTAGGTTTTTCAAATCGGAATAACTTGTAGTAAAGTATCTACCAAATAAGAGCACACTTAATTAGCCACACCCATTTCTGACTATCAGCCAATCAGATTGCATCATATAATGTTTTCGTTCACAAACTGAATGACAAACAGTGTAGATCCTGATCAGATGGCTAAAGAAGCCATCTGATCTGGATCTACACTGTTTGCAAAGTTAAGGGTTGTCGTGAACAGCAGGATTTGGGGTAAGGACATATTTAATGATGCTTGTGTGATATTTTTTTACTTTCTCTATAAAATCATACATTGTGGGTACTCATTTGAATTGCCTCAACTTGTACCCACAAGATATAGTTTTATAAAGAGAGGAAAAAAGTACATGGGCTGAAATCTGAAGACTCAGAAAATGCCTGACTTTGTGCTCATAGGAGTATTGCGGTTATTAAGTCGAATACAGTAGCTGAAATGTCTGACATATATCTAATTTAACTCTAGACTTTACCACTCAATGGACATATTCAGCAGAGAAAAAACTGATAATATTTTTCTTATTTTTCAAAGAAATATCAAAGCCTATTTTCTGAGAAAAAAAAAAAAAGAAGAAAAATATTTCAAAATGTCATCTGTTGATATTTTTTCCCAGAGTGTTAAAGTGTTAACATGCAACTCACAACTGAAGTAGATGACATTCTGATTTTTTTTTTTTTTTTATTTTTCCAAGAAAATGAGACTTGCCTAGGTAGACAATTCATATAAAATGTTGCATTTTATTTTCTCTGAATAATAAAAAAAGAGAATGACATCTGCTACAATTTTGCATGGAGCAAACTTGTAGAGGCAATTCAGAGGAATATCCACAACATTCGTTTTCATGGAAAACTGGATAACAATATAGAGTGGCAATTCAGAAATTCCTTGATACTAAGTGGCAGTAATTGGATAAAAAATGGTAAACGTTTTAAAAATGAATTGTGAGATCCTCTTGAATATACACTGGTCTTTTCTTTCCTAAAATAGTTTCAATGCTGAACCTGACAAATGAAAAGGATCAAAATCAATTTTCACACACAAACTGAATATGAAACCATCTTATGTCTGCTATTGTACCTCACCATTACCGCCTCTTCATTCATTATCAAAAAACAGACAAATAAAGTAAATCATACGTAATTCCAGATCAGAGTGCCTAAGAGTTCTATCCAGATTATTACATTTTTCTTATTCTGCAGGTCCTCATTAGAAATGCCTCACCATGGCATTTCTACTGCATACCCCTCACAATATGCAACTATTTGGAAACACAACAGGAAAAATATCAATACTGAAAGAAGCGTCTTTCCTGGGGCCACTGCTGCATACAACTGTTGTAATAACTTAATAATGCATCTCACAAAAAGATATGTAACTTAACCTATTTGGCTTTTAAACATCCTTTTAAAATGGGAAATTCAATCTGTTCTCTTTGTCTCCTTGTCTATTTACTATTTTAATTCTGCATGGTGCTGCTGAACCCAGATATGCCCTGCCTTTGCAAACAGTGTAGATCCAGATCTCTTGGCTTCTGAAGAAGCAAAATGATCTGGATCTACACCTTTTGTCCTTAAGTATGCAAATTTTGTATCAACAGCCTGGATCAAGTAATCTGATTGGCTGACAATTATAAGTGGGCATGGCATCTTGATTTATTCAGCATGACAAGGGTTAAGCACTCTTGGCAATCATATTTTATCCTGGTCTATATGCATTATATCAAACAGTTCCTGCTTTATTTATCTTAAATACGAGGGCAAGTCAATATGTAACCAGCCTATCCCATTTCCAATTGACCGAGACACCCAAGATTTTCATGCCTTGTTTCAATACATGTGTTAGGTCTGAGGGCAAAATTGCACCCTTATTGTGTCATTCTCTCATAAGATACTGAATGTCAAACATGGCTAGCAATGCAAAAGTAAGCTTTTCTACAAAAGTTGAGTATCGTGCTGTACTTCGGTACTTGTATTTGAAAGGGAAAACAGGTCAGGAAATACATTGCGAGTTGACCAATGTTTATGGGTCTTCTGCACCATCATATGCACAAGTTAAATTCTGGGTTAGGGAATTCAAACGCAGCAGAACATCTTTAGAAGACGAAACCAGGTCCGGACGCCCATCAGATGCCACCGATGAAGACATGTGTAACAAAGTATGGGATCTGGTGTACTCTGATAGGCGAATTAAGGTGGAATAAATAGCGAATGCATTACACATTTCACATGGTAACGTTTCAACAACTTTACATAATCACTTGGGTATGCACAAGCTAACAGCCCGTTGGGTCCCAAAATCCCTTAGCGACGAGCAAATGGCAACCAGAGCATCAGTATACAGCGCATTGTTGAAGCGGTTTAGGTCAAAGGGAGATGATTTCCTTTCACGTTTGGTGACTGTAGATGAGGCCTGGGTCCATTATTATGAGCCAGAGAATAAAGCTCAAAGTCGCCAGAGTGTTGGGCGGGGTCTCCGAGGCCAAAGAAGTTCAAAACGCAACCCTCTGCTGGCAAGGCAACGGCAACTGTATTTTGGGATGCACAAGGCGTTATTATGGTTGGACTTTCTAGCAAAGAAAAGTACAATAACAGTTGCGTATTATGCAAATTTGCTCGACCAACTGAGAACTGTGATCTGTGAAAAACGCCGAGGTAAACTCTCCAAAGGGATCCTGCTCCAACAGGACAATGCGCAAGTCCACACTTGCAAAATTGCAATGGATGCTGTTGAGCAGAATGGGTATGAGCTAATACCGCACCCGCCTATTCTCCGGACTTAGCTCCTAGTGACTGTTTCCTATTCCCAAACTTGAAAAAGGATATCCGTGGACGTCATTTCCAGTCCAACGAAGAAGTCGTGGCGGCAGTTGAGGAGTGGGTTTCTGACTTCTTCAGTTCTGGGCTGGTGGCACTGGAACATTGTTGGTCCAAGTGCATCATTCTAGAAGGCAATTACAGTGAAAAAGAAGAGATCAATCTCACCCAGAAATAAGTTAGGCTGGTTTTTTATTGACTCGTCCTCATATATTTGCACAAAGGGGCGCTAGCAAAAAGTGTACCGGTAGATCCAGATAAACTTCTTTGGAGCAGTTTGATCTGGATCTACACTGTTTGTTATGCTGACAAAAAAGTCAAACATGTTGAGCAAGCACCAATGGGAAAGCCAATAAGTGGCTGCTTAAGACAGGTGCATGCTTAATACAGTTCACTTCTTTACCTTTATTTGGATCTGAAATAGCGACTTTTTAAGGCACATTATTGCTTAATACATGTGGCCTTATGACAAGTTTAGGTATACGTATACGTACTTGATAGGAACATTTATTGGGTAGTTCAATGGCTTGTTAACATTTTACTGCAAAGATGGTAAAGGAAGTTTTTTGGGTTTTATTTGTTGTGTTTTTCCAGGTTGAGATTTAACCCATTGTAAACTGAATGAACTCCCCCACACTATATATGGGAAGATTCTAATTTTGATTTTAGGTATGTCAGGCTATGTTATATTGATATTCTTAGAGAAAAATGGTTAACTAATTGCTAAATGTGGCATCTGATCTGGGTCTGCACTGTTTGCCAATTACCCTTTTAGGGGATGGGTAAACATTACTGTCAACATGTCAGCCAAAATTATGATGGTGTCAGGATATTATTGAAGATGCAGATTTTTAGACGCTACACGTCAACTGAGTCACAGGGATGCATTGCATGGATATGATGGTGGGGACTGATTCTCTTTTATAGTGCCACCTCACTGCAGTATCATGCCTCAGACAATCTGACCTGATACTACCACCAGATACATTGTACTGCCAACTGTTCAGTCAGTCCTCGCTATTCTTCATAATTCCAAGTGACAAAAAGATAAAAGACCAACTATAGTCATAATGAGGGTTTCTTTCCAACAATACTGTTTACAAACTCCAGGACTTCTCTAAGCGATTATGATGGACCAGATCAGACTGCATAGAAAGGCTGTTGCTATTCTAATACAGTTTACTATATTTACCATATATATACAAAATGTATATATATATATTCAGATGCTTAACCTTTTTACTGGACTTAGTGATTCGGTAGAGAACCCATCTTCAAATAGGGAAGTTATGAGTTTTGATCCACAGCCGGGTCGTACTGGACTTTCTAAAATTGGTACTATATCCAGTAACCATACAGTAATTACCTTAAATACTCCTTACCATACTTGTCCTAAAATTTGAATAAGGGCATTTTATTCCCTGCTGATGTGTCTAAGCGCTCTTTTTCAATAAAACGAGCCAACTGATGTTCCTTAGTACATCACCTAATACGAAAGGCTACATATACTAATATTGTTCTTTTATTGTAGAGGATGATGAAGGCAAACAGATACGCGGTCAATTATTTTAATATGGAATGCAATATTTACACACTAGTGCTTAACCCTTAAAGCGCCAAGAAAATCTGCATCTGAAAATGTCTTCTGCTTATGTCGTCTGCTGCATCTTCTTGCAAACTTTTCAAACTTACATTTTGCATATAGGCAAACAGTGCAGACCTAGATCAGACTGCTCCTAAAGGAGCAGTCTGATCTGGGTCCACACTGTTTGCAAAAATGACTTTTAAAATCACAAGCAGATGACAAAGCAGACGACAATTATTGTGACTGGCAGTTTAAGGGTTAAAGTACCCTAAAATGAAACAAACGTTACTGTCACCACTTCGATTTTTCAACTTGCAGACCTCAAGACAGTTAGCATGCGCTAACTGTGCCTTTTCTTTGCTGCTACTTTGAACAAACCATGTTTACAGCACATCTATACATTACCATTAACCCTTAAAGCACCAAGAAAAACTGCATCTGAAAATGTCCTAAAGGAGCAGTCTGATCTGGGTCCACAGTGTTTGCAAAAATGACTTTTAAAATCACAAGCAGATGACAAAGCAGACTACAATAGTTGTGACTGGCACTTTAAGGGTTAAACCAATGTAGAACTTGACCATGTTGCTATTCTGAATTATCTGATGTCGCCAGACTACCGTAAAAAAGTGAGGCCTTTTGGCATCACTGTGAGGATTACACAGAGTAGTAAATAACTTACAATATCCGCTGCAAACAAGAGTTAATACATTGACACATACGAAATTAATGGTAGATATGGTAAAATAAAGCCATTTTCTAACCATTTTCGATTTCACTGCAAAAAAACTACAAGGACATTTAAGAATGTTTTAAAGGTCACATTTTGAGCTACATATCTACTATGCTCGGGCATAAATCTTCACGGATGATATATGAGTTATGTGCAAAGGCTTTGCAAATCACTTAGTCAGTCATTTTCTACAGTATTGCAAAGTTGACATGAAACATACGTTACGAAACATACATTACCAAGATTACACAAAACGCATGATAGGCTGCAAGTAAGGATATAGTAACAGATTTTATTGTATAGTGACGTCATTGGGAAACTGGCAGCTGTATTTTCAAGGTGCATGTGCTTTGAATTCAGATGGGAAATATACATTATTTGTTTCAGATTTATCCTGAAATACCCACATGCAAGTTAAGAATGCATTCTTCATTGAAATTATCGTTTTATGTGCAATTTTGTGTTTTCAAAGCTAAGAATGTATTTGTTGATGTAAATATTTGTACCCATAGCACATTGTACACAGATAGGTCCATCAAGTCTTAAATTACTTTTGGCAATGTATGTTTTATCTAAATCTTACAATAACAGTTTTGAAATTACACCCCTGTATATATACTTACTTTATTTTATTGACTAAAAACGTACAGGAATTTCAAAGTTAATATTTTTCTCTGAGCATTTAAAAAAAAAAAAGCCATGGGGATATTGTGATCACCTCCGTCCGCCAGTCACCCTATCTCCTAAACCAGTGGGTGGATTTGATCAAACTTGCTACATGACTTTCCCTCATGTTAAGGGTGTGTGAGCAACATTTTTTCTAAGTCAATCCATCATCTGTCCATCTGTGTATCACGCTACCTCCTCCTAAACCACTGTGCGGAATTTAACCAAACTTGCTACATGAATTCCCCACGTGGTAAGGATGTGCAAGGGCAACAGTAATTTTCGGTCCAAACGTCCGTCTGTTCGTCCATCTATCCGTTACATTATCTCCTCATAAACCACAAGTCGGAATTTAACCAAACTTGCTACATGGCAGAATTTAACCAAACTTGCTACATGACTTATTCACATGGCAACATTATTTTTCCGTCTGTCTGTCCGTCCCTTTATCTGTCCTTCACGCTAATTCTCATAAACCACAGGGCGGAATTTAATCAAACTTGCTACATGGCCTCCCTGCGTGGAGAGGATGAAACATTATTGTTCTGTCCGCTGGTCCCTCCGTCCATCTGTCTGTCATGCTACCTCCTGCTAAACCACTTGCGAAATTAAACCAAACTTGCTGCATGACTTCCCCGCGTGATAAGGGTGTGCGAGAGCAACATTATTTTTCTCTTCTCTCTGCTTGGTGGTGAAAGCGATGGGATTTGCAATGAGTAACATAAATATAATTTGACATACTGGTGAACAAGAGGTTTAGTGATAGTTTTTAACAATACAAGATATATCATACATCCTTATGCTCACAAAATCCATGCATCTTTTTTAGGTCAGAGGTGCGTTGATGTTAACACTATATATTTCCAGACAAATTGTAAACTAACAGTCGGAAAGATATTTTCATTTGAGTTCTTTGTAATAGGATTTATTCGATAGTAATACAAGAAAACTCTTGTAATTACATTCCATCATACGTGAATTGAAACATACGTTGCTCTGAATGTTAATGTTAATTACAAATACTACATCTATAGTCCAACAAGAGCTAATGTCACGGTGTTACAGTGTTAGGACATTTGCAAACACAAGTTGGATTTTTTTTGGAGGGGTGCAGGTGAGTGTAGGGTTGCATTCAATGTATCATTTTCAGAGATAAATTGTCAGTTATTCATTACACTATACTTCCTTTAATTAGCAGATTATAAGATAAGACTATATAGACATATTACGATATTCTTATAGAAAATGTTCATGTACTTGCTCTGTACCAAAAGCATACATCGACTATGTTACACTTCCTGTTTAACTTGATTTCTTAAAGTTTGCAACAGTCATATTTTTTGAAACATATGTTACTGTTCAGACGCCTTTTATTTTCAATATATTTTGGCCAAGTGTTTTCCGATATACAAACTTAGCAGTTGTCTTCTATAGTTAGATATTCAGACAATTAGTTGTTAAAAGGTTTACTTTAGTATTTCAGAAAGTTGTGAAGGTACACGTTTTCAAAAGTACAGAAATTACTCATCTGCATAGCTTCTTATTTTTAAAAAAGAAACATTATTTTTCAATTTGGCCTGCTTGGTTAATAATCTGTGTCTGTGATTTTATAGACACTCATTTGTATGGTATAGGACTATTCTTTTAAGTGACAGTGGCTATAAAGAATGTATTTGTGTACTGTAATTAAAATTAAAGGTATAAATGAAACTTACGTTACTGACAAAATTATAGTACCTTTACTTAAATGTTTCTCATTCATAAATCAGAGGGAGATTGTTGAACATACAGTTTTCAACCTAATTACCGCACATACCCCTATAAGCACACAGTCAAGAAATTCCATAGTCTTCAGATTACAACCAGTATACTTTTTTCTTTACTTCTTTACAAAGGCATATGTTGTGGGTACTCATTTGAATTGCATCGACAAGTCGACGCAATTCAAATGAGTACCCACAACATATGCCTTTGTAAAGAAAGTCAGAAAAATTCGCATAGTCATCATTAAATAAGTCCTTTTCTGATCTTTTTTAGTGTATCCTTAGTAGATAGATACATATTTGACCACAAATGAGTGTGTCCTAAAAGTTTGAAAAACCTAAGCGCACACTGCGGTAATTAGGTCGAATACGGTATTTTGGAATAACATCCTACCTACGCGCAGCTTCTAGACGAGACATAATAAATAGAAAATTAAAGTTGTTTTTTTTTCCCTTTATTGCTAACCCGAAATGTTCTATTGTATTGAGAAAGACCGTAAAAATTGCTGGATGAATGGCAAACAGAGTAGACCCTGATCAGAAGCTGCATTCTGTGGCAACTGATCTGGGTCTTCACCGTTTGCTGGGGCCTTTTTGTCCAAATATCTGGCATAAATAGGGTATACAAAATATGCAAGCTAATGCTGACCTTCACCATTAACACATTTATCATAACTCAAAATAATGATAATAACTGTGAAGATATATAAGATATCCATCTCTAGATGATGTGCTTTTTTCAATTGAAAAGCATTGATGTTTTTTCTTATTTCTCCATGAAAACATGTACTGTGGGTACTCATTAGAAGCACCTAGCCGAGGTGCTTCTAATGAGTACCACAACATATTTTGTGGAGAAATAAGAAAACTATTTTGTGGATACCCCCACCTATCTGGAACTATGAATATTGTATCTATCTGTATTACTGCAATATTATAAAATGCAAAGTACAAAGAATCTCTTATGAAGAACAAATTTAAGGCTTTTAAGATTATTTTAATTCCATGCCAAGAAATCATGGCCTTTTACTCGGAATCTAAAGTTTGAGTTTGAGTTTTTACAGCCCAGTCAACACTAATAAGGTCATGCAGAGCTGTGGTTATATATATATAATGTATACTGCAACACCATCATTTTCTGAGTATTACCGCAGGTCATCCTTTTCTAAGGAATGTGGATAAAGTGTCTTGCTCCAGGACACAACAGCTGATGCTCACTGGGGTCAAACCTGCCAACTGGCTATCTCAGGATCTTGAATATGACGCTTTATCACTGCACCACAGCGCTCCATAAGCTACCTTTTCATTGTAGTTATACATTCTTAGTTCACACTGATTTCCATTTTTCTCCCAAATATTTGGACACATTATCTCATTACCATACTTGTAAATTTTTAATAAACTAATTTTTACTCCAGTTGAAATGACTAAAAACTGCTAGATAAGTAACAGCTGATCTGGGCCTACACTGATTGTTCAGATATGTCTGTCCAAATCCTTAAGTGACCTAAATTTACCCAATATTTTGGACATCTTAACTCCATATCTAGACTGGCTCCAGTCTCAAATGACTAAATATTTCTCTCATAATCCTGTTTGATAATCCACTAAAATAAAGCCAAACAAATATCATGACTATAAAGGCTGGTCACTAGTGACCAGCCTCTATAGTCCTGATATCACTCTGGTTTTATTTCAGTGGATTATTGAATAGATTATGAGAAAAAAAAATATTTAGTCATTGGAGACTGGAGCCAGACTACTCCATATCTTACCAGAATTTGAACAAATCGCTTTTACTACCTGTTGATGTATTTAAAAACTTCTGGATGAGTTGCATACTGTACAGATTCTAATCTGCTGCTGCATTCTGCCGCATTTGATCTGGGTTGACAGTTTGCTCAGGGCTGTCTATCCAAAAACTTAGGTTAAAATTAATGCAGTTATCCGTTTAAATGTGATGACAGGCTATACAATACCTATTTTGTATTATTTAAGCAGGCCTGATTTTTACTTCGTTGGTAGAATTTTTTGCCACTGTTTACAAGGTAGACAACTATTGTGACTTCCTCTTTGCATTTCTGCACACCAACCCCCTTCTGAAAATGGGTCTGCTCTAAAAGGGAAGAATTTGCTCCCTTTGGGAGCAAATTCTTTCATTTTAGAGTAGACCCCTTTTCAGAAGGGAGGTAAAACCAATTTGACAAGAGTTACCTCCCCTGAAAGTGTATCCATTCTCCGTAAGAATAAATTTAAAACTCCTGTCAATGCTTTATATATGCACAAAGTGTCCAACAATTTGATGAAATATTTGTTGAGATTGACTATTAGATAACGATATATCTCTTCCGATCCAAGGTCGGAACAAAGGAACTGCTGAGTGTTCAGATCAATCTCATGATTTCTGACAAGAAAACATACCACATAGTCCCTAATAAGGATGCACCTTCATCACGAATACATGCCTACATAATTTTGACCCCCTTAAACCCCATTTTTATATAGTATAACTGGGATTTACAGGGGTATACATTATTTTTCTTATTGCTGCTCAAAAACATAGATTGTGGGTACTAGTTAGAACCGCCTTGGCGAGGCAGTTCTAACAAGTACCAACAATCTATGTTTTGAGCAGAAATTTGAAAAATATCAGAATTTTTATCTGAAAACTTTCAGTTTTTGGTGGTGAAAATTTCAATATATTTGAATAGGCGTGTTTTCGTAATGCTAATAAAAGCACCAATTTATTTTTGTCTCCCCACAAAAATATTTTACGTACACCATTTGTACGGGTATACAGAATTTGGTGTGAAATTCTATATGGCATTGAGACAAATTTTTATTTATATAAAAAAACGATGCTTTTTTTTTTCTAAAAAAATGAACAGTAACCTTTACCACTCACTAAGAAAATTCCGCAGATGACAAACTGATGATATTTTTATTTTCCAGAAAATATTTTAAAACTTTGAAATTTCATGCAAATTTGTCTCCTTAGAAGTGCCTTGCAGAGGTGCTTCTAACAACTACCACAATATACGGGGTATGATTTCATAGAGAAATAAGAAAAATAATATTTTTTCAGCTGATCTGAAACTTAGAATGGACTTCCAAGACTTGTTGCTGTCAATATTTGTTCTTCTGTTATCATTGTGTGTGTGTGTGTGTGTGTGTGTGTGTGTGTGTGTGTGTGTGTGTGTGATTAAAACAAATTTGCTGTTGTAAAAAATATTTAACGAGCAGGAATGATATATGTAAGGAACACCTTGTGTTATTTTTATTTCCTCATTGAATGAACATATGTTTTTGGATATTTGTTAGAATTGCCTCATTCTAACAAATATCCAAAATATATGTTTCTTTAAGTATAAGAACATTGTTCTGATTAACTGTCACCTAACGAATCATGATTTAGTGTCAGTCAAACTGCCATTATAACTAATTTTGTTGGTTTATCGAGAGTCAGTATAAAGAGGGTTGGTTGACTTATGTTTTTGTGGAGAAAATGAAAATATTGCCTTTATCTTACCAACTACATTTCACAGTACACAAGTGAAGATAATAATCACGACATTCCTGACATAACTCTACAACAGAAGGTATACACACTTTTCTGCATATGAGACATTTACTGTTTATATCCTCAGTCCTTGTGTCAATAAACAAGGTCGGTGGGACGTGAATATATGATATTTGGACTCTTTTGCAATGTCAGTATGCAAATAATACTTCATTGGGGTATAAACCCCAATGAAGTATTTTTTGCATACTGACATTCCATCTACTTACCTAACTTGTCCTTAATGAAATAGTCCATTCTACTATCTGTTGCTATGTCTAAAATATTGACGTTTTACTGCCCAGTCAACCTATTGGGGTAATTTCGAATGCGGTCCTTTTACCTAACCACACTTTTACTGGGCAGGCTTAGTCCTCTAAGCAGTTAACCAGTATTGTGCACATTATTTCACCAGAAACTGACAATTGCCCTTCTTGGATCAGCGGAAGGGAGAGAATGACCGTCGAAATATTTTATGATCAATCTCCATGACAGAATGTTGCCGACCTGGCGGGGGTCGAAACTGCAACCTCCTGATCACCAGTGAGACATGCATCCAACTGTGCCACGGAGGCTGGTGAAAAATATTGCTGTAATTTTTTGTATGGCAAACAGTGTACACCCTGATCAGATGCCGCATTCTGCAGCATCTATCTGGGTCTTTACTGTCTACAGAGGCCTATCTGTCCAAATACTTAGGGTTGTTTTGGTATGATATTTGAACTCTTTTCTTTATTCCCCTAAGAATTTTTTTTTCATATGTCCGTAACTCTACATAAGAAGAGTATTAGGTAAATTATTTTTATTTCTCATCATGAAAACATGCCTATATAATTTTTACCCCCTTAAACCCCACTTTTATATAGTAAAACTGGGGTTTACAGGGGTATTATTTTTTCTTATTTCAGCTCAAAAACAGAGATTGTGGGTACTAGTTAGAACCGCCTCGCATGAAAAATATCAGAGTTTTATCTGAAAATTTTCAGTTTTTTGAGGTGAGATTTTCTATTTATTTGAATAGATGTGTTTTTGTAATGTACACGAAAATATATGTTGTGGGTACATATCAGAAGCACCTCAGTGAGGCATTTCTAATGAGTATACTCACAACATACATTTTCATGGAGAAATGAAAAAAAAAAAAAGGAAATATCACTACTTTTTGGTTTAAAAACGTGCCCGATCTGGAAATGCATATTCTACATTTTCAACAGTCGTTGGGCAAATTCAGCATGACAAACTGACGATGTTTTGCATCACGAAAACATACCTATATAATTTAGACCCCCTTAAACCCCACTTTTATATAATAAAACTGGGGTTTACAGGGGTATACATTATTTTCTTATTTCTGCTCAAAAACATAGATTGTGGGTACTCGTTAGAACCGCCTCGATTAGAACCACCTCATTGAGGCAGTTCTAACGAGTATCCACAATCTATGTTTTGAGCAGAAATATGAAAAATATCAGAATTTTTCATCTGAAAAGTTTCATTTTTTGGTGGTAAAATTTTCTATATATTTGAATAGGCGTGCTTTCGTAATGCCTAGAAATCTAGGTTTGAGAATTTCCTTATTACTGCAATGTCTACACAGAAGAAAAAATTACAGTAAATGTCAAACCCTATTTTCTGGAAAAAATAAAAAAATATTTCCAAATGACATCTGGTAATATTTTTTCCCAGCATGCTAAGTGTTGGACCAGCTGGGTAATACCAGGAACCAAACCAGGACCCTTGATAAAATGCTGACTAGCTTGAGTTTTAAATGATAAAATGTTGCCTCAATTTTAATGAATCATAACCTACATCTGTTATTTTATCCAGCTACCCATATGAATATTAATCCACATTTCACTGAAAAAATGAAGTCATCAGTTCATTTTTTTTTTAGCATTACAATCCTAGGTCCAAGGGAATAATCTTAAATACACTTTCAGGGGTGGTAACCATGCCAAAATCATTTTCCTCCTCTATGAAAAGTGGTCTACTCTAAAAGGAAAGAGTTTGACCCTTCTGAATACAGGTCTACTCAAAAAGGAAAGAATTCGCTCCCATTGGGAGCAAATTCTTTCATTTTAGAGTAGACCACTTTTCAGAAAAATATTGGTAACAGTTTAAACAGGAAGTTTACTGTAACAAAAATTATCTCCCTTGTAAAAAATGGCAGCCAAACTGAATGAAAAAAGTCATGATAATAATCCAGTCCATTATCTTTCACCTTCTAAACTTTGCCTATCTTTTCTTACACAATATCCAGGCCAGGTATATAGTAAATGTCATAAACAAATATTATGACAGGGATTTATGTTTACAGCTTTACACTTTGCATGCTGGGTAAAATTTCAGCAGACGACATTTTGAAATATTTTTCTAATTTTTTCCAGAAAATAGACTTTAAAATTTCATGCAAATTGTCTCTTTAGAAGAAGATTTGCACGAAATATCAAATTCTATTTTCTGAGAAAAATAAGAAGCTGTTTCAAAATGCCATCTGCTGAAGTTCTTATCCAACATGCTAAGCGTTAAGATAGTGGCCAACTATGACACAAACACTGCCTAAAAAAAGTAAATATATCAGACTTTTCCGAAGGCTCCAGATAAGGAGTATTTTAATTAATTACCATAATAACCATAAAGGGGAAATGCAAGGTTGGTGAAGAAAGTCTCTGAAATGGAACATTTTGACAAATAATGCCTTTTGGTATAAATTTGATCAAAACTGGATGAAAACTAAGGAAGTTAAAGACTTTTAAAGATTTCAAAACCATTCCCAGTTTTGAATATTTAATGAGGTCCTGTTAAAACAATTCAAAATAATAATAATATATATATATATATATTATTCTGATAGAAAACAATTTGCTTTTCAAGGAAAATCAATAACTATCCAGAGAAGAAGCTCGTGGTATATAAACAAAAGTAACCCATTCATGATCACGCCTAGTGTCCCATAAAAGGGACATTGGCAAACAGTGCAGTCCCAGATCAGACTGCCGCTAAATGATGCATCACATCAGGGTCTACATTATGTTTGCATTAAATACAAGAATTTCTCTAAACCATGGTAATCATAAAAACTAACCAGACATACCTTCTACAGGAAATGGATCGATCCAAAAACTTAAGGTAGAGGGGTCCACTTGGAATTTATGGGTTAATATAGAAGTTCAATATTGTTGCAAATATTATTTATTTAGGTTTTGCATATTTAATTAAGGCTTTATGACATCATATATTCTCATTAAACCTTAAAATGCCAAGACAACCTGCATCTGAAAATGTTGTCTGTTTATGTCGTCTGCTGAATATTCTTGCAAACTTTTCAACCCTATGTTTTGCATACAGGCAAACAGTGTGGACTCTGATCTGGGTCCACACTGTTTGCTAAAATGACTTTTAAAATCACAAGCAGACAACCAAGCAGATGACAATTGTTGTGACTGGCAGTTTAAGGGTTAAATATTCAAAATGGTGGTGCCTATACAGACAGTTTTGATATTCTCAAACCTTGATAACATTCTTGTCTGTCATCTGATTTTGATCAAATTTGTATCAAATCCACAGCTTGTCAAGATTTCACATCTCAAATACATTCCTGACCACAAATGCTTTTCCCTGACAGGCATGAGCAAACAGTGTAGGCTCAGATCAGATGCCATAGAATGCAGCACCTAATCAGGGTCTACACTTTCACTCAACCTACAGCTTTAAGACACACCACTAAAGGTATTAAAATGGACTTGATCAAAGTTTAGGACAAGTACACCACAACCTCCTTATAACACTATTGTTGGGGTCCATAGCATAAACCGTATTAGTTAAACAATTGTGTTATATCCAAACAACAAGAGCTCCGCCAAGCGGGGCATTATATGCCCGTGGCAAGTAATAAGATGTAGCACATAAACTGGCTCCTGCATAATTCAGTGCTCCGGATATAAACTCTAAGTGGAATTACAAAAAAAAAAAAAAAAAAAATTTAAAAAAATTTCATTGGGGCATATCTCTGCTGATATTTAGTGAACTGTAACCTAAGGGTCCAAGCTGGCTAAGAAATTAAGGGAGAAGTGACTTCTCCCTCCTGGGAAAATAGGGAGAAGTTTGCTGCTTCTAGGGAGAAGTGCTTTCTGAAGGAGGACACACCACGGAAGCATGGCTATATTATAAGCTCATATGAGCTGAATGTTTTTCCTATACTTAAATATCGGACCAAACAATAACAATACAAAAATAAACAACCAAAACAAAAAAAAAATGCTGCAAGAAATTTTTTGTAAACCTTCAACTTGTTTAATACTGATTTTATTTTTGTTCTTCAAGGGAGCCAAATCAGAAGAGTATTGAAAAAAAAAAAAAAAAAAAAAATCAAAAAGAATTATGTATTTATAAAGATTTAATAATGACAACCTTTCCTTGCAAGTCTAATAAAAGAAGATGTTAAAAAAAAAAAAAAATCAATATCTTGACCATATGACCAAAACTTTAGTTATTTGCAAAAAATATACCTATTATATAATAAAATTTACACACTATTACCTCTAAACAACATGCTGCGAAAAGTTTACAAAAACTTTCAAAGGGGCATAAATCTGCAAATATTTGGTGCACTGTAACCTCGAAATAATATGTGCTGCTCCACATCATCCTGTAACTATTTATGAAGTTTCAGCTTAATTGGATGTAAACTGTAGGATTTAGCCTAAAACAAACATATTAATAGAAGTTTTCAAAGGGGTTTAACTCTGCTAATACTTGGTGGACTGTAACCTTGGAATAATATGCACTGCTCCACATCATGGTCTAACTACAAATCAAGTTTCAGCTTGATAGGATAAAAACTGTAGGAGGATTTAGCCGGAAACGAAAAGTTTACTGAACTTTTCAAAGGGGCATAACTCTGCTAATATTTGGTGGACTGCAACCTTGAAATAATATGCACTGCTCCACATCATGGTCTAACTGCACATGAAGTTTCAGCTTGATTGGATGTAAACTGTAGGAGGATTTAGCCAGAAACAAAAAATTAATAGAAATTTTCAAAGGGGTATAACTCTGCTAATATTTGGTGGACTGTAACCTTGAAATAATATGCACTGCTCCACATCATGGTCTATCTACAAATCAGGTTTCAGCTTGCTCTGATGTAAACTGTAGGAGGAGTTAGCCGGAAACAAAGTCTACTGAAATTTTCAAAGGGGCATAACTCTGCTAATATTTGGTGGACTGCAACCTCGAAACAATATGCACTGCTCCACATCATGGTCTAACTATATATGAAGTTTCAGCTTGATCGGATGTAAAATGTAGGAGGATTTAACCGGAAATGAAAAGTTTACAGAAATTTTCTAAGGGGCATAACTCTGCAAACATTGGGTGGACTATAACCTGGAAATAATATGCACTGTGCCACATCATGGTCTAACTATATACTAAGTTTCAGCTTGATCGGATGTAAACTGTAGGAGGAGTTAGCCGGAAACGAAGTCTACTGAAATTTTCAAAGGGGCATAACTCTGCTAATATTTGATGGACTTTTACCTCGAAACAATATGCACTGCTCCACATCATGGTCTAACTATATATGAAGTTTCAGCTTGATCGGATGTAAAATGTAGGAGGAGTTAACCGGAAATGAAAAGTTTACAGAAATTTTCTAAGGGGCATAACTCTGCAAACATTTGGTGGACTGTAACCTCAAAATAATATGCACTGCACCACATCATGGTCTAACTATATACCAAGTTTCAGCTTGATCGGATGTAAAATGTAGGAGGATTTAACCGGAAATGAAAAGTTTACAGAAATTTTCTAAGGGGCATAACTCTGCAAACATTTGGTGGACTATAACCTGGAAATAATATGCACTGTGCCACATCATGGTCTAACTATATACTAAGTTTCAGCTTGATCGGATGTAAACTGTAGGAGGAGTTAGCCGGAAACGAAGTCTACTGAAATTTTCAAAGGGGCATAACTCTGCTAATATTTGATGGACTTTTACCTCGAAACAATATGCACTGCTCCACATCATGGTCTAACTATATATGAAGTTTCAGCTTGATCGGATGTAAAATGTAGGAGGAGTTAACCGGAAATGAAAAGTTTACAGAAATTTTCTAAGGGGCATAACTCTGCAAACATTTGGTGGACTGTAACCTCAAAATAATATGCGCTGCACCACATCATGGTCTAACTATATACCAAGTTTCAGCTTGATCGGATGTAAACTGTAGGAGGAGTTAGCCGGAAACGAAAAAGTTTACGGACGGACGGACGCCATACCCCGTAACATAATATGTCCCGTTTTTCAAACAGGCGTATAAAAATGTATAGATTATATTGAAAAATGGCCATTTATGGTCATTTTTCAATATTATCTATACATATTTGGAATCCATCTTTGAACCGTGTTATATCCAAAACCGTGTTATAATGAACCTGTGTATAAAGAGGTTGTAGTGTATATGGTAAAGTGTCATTGACCCAGTATTTAGGATTAGTACCTCTCTTCTTTCTTCACCAAAACATGGATTGTGGGTACTCATTAGAATCATCTCTGCACGGCCATTCTAACAATCAGCTGATCACCTACAACATACGTTTTGGTGTAGAATTAACCTTTACTACTCTCTTTTCAGCAGACGACAAATTGATGATATTTTTTCTTATTTTTCCCATAAAACAGGACCTGACATTTCATGCAAATTGTCTCCTTAGGAGACAATTTGCATGAAATGTCAAATCCTGTTTTCTGGAAAAAATAAGAAAAATATTTCAAAATGTTGTCTGCTGAAAATTATACCCAGAGTGCTAAGTGTTAAACCATTTTAGTTTGGACACCCCTAATTGGGTAATTGGCAAACAGTCAGGCCCAGATCAGATGCTGGCAAATGAGACATCTGATCAGGGTCTCTACTGTTTGCAAATAGTTTAGCCAACTTTCTCTAGAATATCTAAATCACATAGCCTGACATACCAAGAATTGAAATTGGACTCTTCCAATATAATGTGTGGGGAAGGTTTATTCAATCTAAAATGGGTTAAATAACAAAAATGTCAATGCTTTTATCCACATTTTTTTGTTTGCCAAAATCAGTTAGATAAATAAAATTTCAGTCCAAAGCAAATATAAAAGTTTGTTATGTCAAAATAAATCACAATTATTAAATTTGTGTAAGTATGGAGTACCCCATACTCTTGATCAAACTGAAGATATAGCATTATAACATTTCCTAATTTTCAGTCATTCATAACACCCAATTTGCCCATTTACTTCAATATACATTTGAAATAAATCAATTGAATTTTAACCCATTGTATACTGAATAGACTCTCCCACACAATATACTGGAAGAGTCCAATTTCAATATTAGATACGTTCATCTATGAGATTTACATATTCCTAGAGAAAAATGGCTAAACAATTTGCAAACAGTGGAGACCCTGATCAGATGCCACATTCTATGGCATCTGATCTGGGTCTGCACTGTTTGCCAATTACGCTTTTACGGGTCTCCCGACTACAATGGGTTAATCTTACTACACTCTTGGCAAATTCAGCAGATGACAAATTAATGATACTTTTCGTACCTTTCCAGGCAAATAAGATCTGACATTTCATGCAAATTGTCCTCCTTGGAAATGTCAAATCCTGTTTTCTAGGAAAAACTAAGAAAAATATTTCAGTATGTGTGTCTGCAGAAAATTGTGCCTTAAAGGGTTATGCAAAATTGTAGCAGATGACTGTAGCTGGTGGTGGAACGAACATGTGGAAAAGGCCATTGCTGCCAAGCGGACAGCTTTCAAGGCCTGGAAGGCTGGTAAAGGAACTAGGGCATCATACGATGCAGCCAAACGAAATGCCAGACATGCAGTGCACCATGCTCGTCAAGAAGCCGACAAGAAGGTCTACGAGAATATTGACCCCAAGTCTTCAGAAGTCTACCGCCTTGCTAACCAGTTCTAGAGAACACTGATGTTGTTGGTGACAAACCTGTGAAGAATGATGCAGGAGAGATGTCAATGAGTGAAGACTCTAAGCAGAAGGCCTGGCTGGAGCACTACCAAAGGCTTCTCAATGTTGAGTTTGACTGGGACCCAGACCACCTGTCACATTAATCACCAGTGGAAGGCCCGCCCATCCCAATCACCATTGATATGGTTAAGAAGACTATCTCGCAGATGAAGGCAGGCAAAGCACCGGGTCCATCAGGCATAGTGGTGGAGATGATAAGAGCGGCCGGTGACATGGGCGCCTCCATGATCCGTGACCTCGCAGTTGCAATCATTCCTGATGGCAAGGTACCCTCTGACTGGGAGCAGAGTTTCATTATCTGCCTCTACAAGGGAAAAGGGGATGCATTGGAAAGGGGCAACTACCGCGGTCTCAAGCTGACAGAGCAGGTTATGAAAATCCTGGAGAGGATTGTGGATGGCCTCATCAGACAGTTGGTGTCAATCGACGATTCCCAGTTTGGCTTCGTCCCAGGCAGAGGCACTACAGACGCAATCTTTGTTGTCAGGCAGCTGCAAGAGAAGTATCTAGCTGCCAATAAGAGACTCTACATGGCTTTTGTAGACCTGGAGAATGCGTTTGATCGAGTGCCTCGGAAGGTCATCTGGTGGGCGCTGAGAAAACTTGGTGTGGAGGAGTGGATTGTGCGACTGGTGCAGGGGATGTATGCAAATGCACGGAGCCGTGTCCGTGTTGGTGAGGGGTACAGTGAAGAGTTTGAAGTGAAGGTTGGTGTTCACCAAGGATCAGTACTCAGCCCACTGCTCTTCATCATTGTGCTTGAAGCCTTATCACGAGAGTTCCGCTCTGGGGTCCCCTGGGAGGACCTCTATGCCGATGACCTTGTTATCATCGCTGAATCACTTGAGGAATGTGTCAGGAGGCTCTTGACTTGGAAAGAAGCAATGGAGAAGAAAGGACTGAGAGTAAATGCAGGAAAGACAAAGATCATGATCTGCGGTACGGGACTGGACCTCCTGCAGTGTTCAGGCGAGTTTCCATGCGCTGTCTTTCACACTGGAGTGGGCAGCAACAGCATCTTCTGCAATGGCTGCAAGCACTGGGTGCACAAAAAATGCAGTGGGCTCAAGCGTTTGAAAAAGGACCCTGACTATAGATGTACACAATGCCAGGGAACTGCACGCCCCTTGGATGGCAGACCACAGAAGGAAGTCCAGGTCGGACCTGACAAGCTTGAGGTGGTAGCTTTCTTTTGCTACCTAGGAGACATGCTCTCAGCGGCAGGTGGCTGTGGGCTTTCGGCCGCAACACGTGTGAAAACCGCCTGGAAGAAGTTCAAGGATCTGCTACCAGTCCTCTCTTCACACCACCTCTCTTTCAAAACACGTGGCCATGTGTACAGCTCTTGTGTGCGGAGCGCAATGCTCCATGCCAGCTAGACTTGGCCATTGACAAAGCCGAACCTCCAGCGTCTGCAGCAAAATGACAGGGCAATGATCAGACAGATCTGCAATGTCAGGCCGCAAGACAATGTCACCACCAGGTCCAATGATCTACTTGTGCGGCTTGGCATTGAGGATCTGGACCTCATTCTGAAGGAGAGAAGACTTCGATGGTACGGACATGTGGAACGCTCCAGTGGTGCCTTTGACATACAGGTTGATGGAAAGCGTGGGCCTGGGAGGCCCAAAATGACATGGAAGCAGCTGACAGAGAGGGATTGCAGAGAGTGGAAGCTCTTGGCTATCAACCCTCATGATAGTCGTACCTGGAGATCTGGTGTGAGATCTGCCATGCGTGCAGCAAGCCAGCTCTCTGGAAGGGGGCCCACTGATGTGGATGTTGCCCCTGTACCTGCACGTTAATCAAAAATCCGATTATGATATATATGATATGACAGTAAAACCTGATTTTGATTCTTATTTTTCAGGGAAAATAAGATGACATTTCGCGTGAATTATAAATTACAATTATTTGGCTAGTTCCAGGTTTTAGCTAGTTCCGAATAAGTGAAAAATTGACATCAAATACACGACAGCGGTCCAATTTAAAAAGGAAAAAATGGTATGGTTCTGTCGTTCATTTATTTTCTTCATATATCAGAAAATAAATATGGGAAATATAACCTTATTGATTGATACGATCAGATTTCCCCTAGCAACCCTATGCTTAACATAAATTTTGTAAATGTGTAAATAGCATTTGCCTAGATATCCTTTAAGTAGACAGTCAATTAAAACATTTTTTTGTTCAATTATTGGGTGGAGCATACTTTTCAACATCTGATTAACCCTTGTCCTGCTGAATAAATTAAGATGCCACACCCACTTCTAATTTTCAGCCAATCAGAACACTCGATCCTGATTTTTGCTGTAAATTAACAAACTTAAAGGCAAACAGTGCAGATCCAGATCAGTTGGCTTCTTCAGAAGCCAACTGATCTGGATCTACACTGTTTGCAAAGGCAGGGTATATCCGGGTTCAGCAGGACAAGGGTTAAATGCTCCCTGCAAGGATTTTAAACAAAGTGCTTGTTTTCAACCAATCAATTGCTAATATGTGTATCCGATTTAGTCAGTTCCGGGTAATATGTAGATATTATTACAGTCTATGTAAAAGAATCTGACTTGTTTGTGTTGAGGTTTTACCGCCCAGTCAACCCAATGGGGTCATGTTGAGTGCAGTCAGTTTACCTAACCACACGTTTACTGGGCAGGCTTAGTCCTCTAAGCGGTTAACCAGTATTGTGCACATTCTTTCGCCAGAAACTGACAACTGACCACGCTCGACATGACCCCACTGCGTTGACTGGGCCGTAAAACCTCAACACAAATGTGATTTTGGTACAAAGGCCGGTTTTAAGGTCTATGTGAACCTGTCCCTTTGTGACGAATGTCTTTATATTGCATTATTTTTCTCTTTACACATAATACAAGTTAATAAAGTAATATATAGAGGCTGTTGCATTATCTGAGGGATTTTTTACAGATCCCTCATTCATTATTCGGAACTAGCAAAACTATTTGGAACTAGCCAAATCAGTGGTGTACTTCACAGTCATCGCAAGGGCAGATAACCAAAGGCAAATGACAAATTCCTTGGTGTGGTATTTCAAAGAAGGATAGTACTCAGTATCAGGCCAAAAAAAATCAAGTTTTGATCAGCCAGTTATTTGGAAATTGTTATGAAGCATGACCTTACCCGGAACTAGCCAAATACCTGACAATATAGATCTATCCCAGAAAATACTGAATGTAAGAACACTAAACAGCATCAGAAAGTGGTATTGTTCAGTCCATTCATAAGCAACGTTAATGTCTACTACTTTATGATGGCAGCAGCTTCAAGACCTAATGGGTGTTGTTTTACTTCATTATAGTCATAACCCTTGCCCTGCTGAATAAATTAAGATGCCACTCCCACTTCTAATTTTCAGCCAATCAGATAACTAGATCGTAAATGTTGCTATAAATTTACATACTTAATGGCAAACAGTGCAGATCCAGATCAGTTGGCTTCTTCACTGGTCTGGATCTGCACTGTTTGCTAAGGCAGGGTATATCCGGGTTCAGCAGGACAAGGGTTAACAATTTAGTTATGATAGTGAAATTCAGCCTTTAATCAACTGAATTTAATTACTGTGAGATAATGACATTTATTTCAGTGAAAATAAAACTTGACATTTCAAGTGAATCATCTAACAGATGATTAACATGAAATGTTAAGTCTCTGAAAAATAATAAAAAATAAAAAAGACTGCCATCTGCAACAATTTTGCTTGGCACTTTAAGGGTTAATTTTACCTTCACTTTGTTAACCCTTGTCCTGCTAAATAAATTAAGATGTCACGCCCACTTCTAATTTTCAGCCAATCAGATTACTTAATCCGAATCGTTGCTACAAATTCACATACTTAACGGCAAACAGTGCAGATCCAGATCAGTTGGCTTACTGATCTGGATCTACACTGTTTGGTAAGGCAGAGTATATCCGGGTTCAGCAGGACAAGGGTTAACCTTAAAAGTACCACTCATTTGGCAATTTCAGCAGACGACAACCTGACGGCATTTTTTCTTATATTTCCTAGAAAATAGGCTTTGACATTTCATGCAAACTGATTCCTTAGGAGACAGTTTGCATGAAATGTCAAAGCTTATTTACTGGATATAATAAGAAAAATATTTCAACATGTCGTCTGCTGAAATTTTTACCCAGCATGGTAAGCGTTAGAGGTTAATGTGTGTCCTGAAGTCTTAAAACTTGAAGTTTATGATCTTATTTGAATTGGTAAGTAAACCCAGGAGAAATTCAAACATTTCCACTCTCTGGGCAAATTCAGCTGATGACTCTGATGATATTATTCTTAGTTTTCTCAGAAAATAGGCTTTCACATTTCATGCAAATTGTCTCCACAGGAGACAATGCAATTTGCATGAAATGTAAAAGCCTATTTCTGGTAAAAGTAAGAATAAATATTTCAAAATGTCATCTGCAGATATTTTACCCAGCATGCTTTAGGTTAATTATCAATGGTGACCTCAGAGCTCCAGGAATATTGTCATTGGTTAAATAAAAGTTATAATAATCACTAGTTTTGTCTTAACCCTTGTCATGCTGAATAAATTAAGATGCCATGTCCACTTTTAATTTTCAACCAATCAGCAGTGTTAGAAATTAACATATTTTTATAAGTAGCAAGTAGTTGCTACCTGGTCTGAAAGTAGGTAGCAAAATGCATCTACATGGCAGCAAAAGATGTTGCCCCCGTGTCATGGGTTAAACCTTCACAAGCTAAGCATATTTTCAAAGTATTTTTCTACTTCGGCAAAAATCAGGATTGATATACATGTGAACTGTCTGCTTAGCAAACAATTCACATGAAAACAACAAGCCTAATTTGCACTGAGGACATTCACAACACAAAGTTGATAGTGTTCAGGGCACTATACTAGGTAGCAACTTTTTGCTACCAACAGTTTTACCAGGTAGCAAACTGAATTTTCAGGTAGCAAATTTGCTACTTGCTACTGTTAATTTCGAACCCTAATACTAAAGGTAAACAGTGCAGATCCAGAGAAGCCAACTGATCTGGTTCTACACTGTTTGCAAAAAAGGGTTCAGCAGGAGAAGGATAAATGTTCCATGGGAGGAACTAATATTTAGGGAAAGATAAGATTCCATTTTTGAAAGGATTCAAACACTACAAAGCAAATTCCTGGTTCCAAAAGTTTTCTCCCTTTATATTCAAATATTCTATGTAAATACGGGTGTGAAACAATACATATACAATTTTTTGTACATATATAAGCAGAAGCAGCTGAAAGAGGATACATCTGTAAACATAAAAAACAAAATGTACCAGTAAGTCTGGAAAAGGTGCCTCAACCCTTAATTTAATCCTTCTCTTGCTGAACACGACATGCCCTGTCTTAGCAAACAGTGTAGATCCAGATCAGTTGGCTTCTGAAGAAGCCAACTGATCTGAATCTGCACTGTTTGTCATTAAATATGTGAATTTCTATCAAAAACCCAGATCAAGTAATCTGATTGGCTGGAAATTAAAAGTGGGCATGGCATCTTAATTAATTCAGCATGAGAAGGGTTAAAGGTGGCTGACTGAGCTAATTTTTGATATGACAAAAATCACAGAAGCCCCACTTTTGTTTCTGTCTGAATCAGTGTAGCCTGTTTGGTATATTGCAGAAATTGCAGAATCCAGATCATCATAGAACTTGTCTTTAAACTTATCTGGGTTGGTCATTGTGGGTGCATAGGCACTTACAATTGTTGCATGCCTCTTGCCAGACAAGGGAAGTCACAGTGTCATCAGGTGGTTCTTTCTTGTGTCCACTTAACCCTTAAACCACCAATCACAACAATTGTCGTCTGCTTTGTCTTCTGCTTGTGATTTTTAAAGTCATTTCTGCAAACAGTGTGGACCCAGATCAGACTGCTCCTTTAGGAGCAGTCTGATCTGGGTCCACATTAATAGTGTGGACCCAGATCAGACTGCTCCTTTAGGAGCAGTCTGATCTGGGTCCACACTGTTTGCCGGTATGCAAAAAATAGCTTTGAGAAGTTTGCAAGAATATTCAGCAGACGACATAAACAGATGACATTTTCAGATGCAGTTTTTCTTGGCGCTTTAAGGGTTAAGAAGAAAGTGTAACCAGCACCAACTTCTTTTAAAAGTCCTTCCTCTGCAAGGCGAGTCTCAATCAGAGCTGCAATCTTGACTTTGTATCTGTCAAGTTCTCTACCAACTAGAGCTGTTCTTCATTGAGGTCTGTCAGAACAAGCACTGTCCATTAGAGTTAGAAGTATCACTTTTGTCTTCTTTTTTCTTGTTCAACTGCTAAGTGGGATCCCTGCTGATTGCGGTTAACCAGCCAGGAGTTTTGAAGCAGGCAATTGTTTAGGGCACCTTTTCTAGCCCCTTCCCCATGCTAAGTGGTGTAGTGCGATCTTAAAAAGGTCTGCTCAGTCATCAGTGCAGCTGCTGAATTCCCTGTACTGCTTCATTCTTAAAGAAAGCAACCATACAGAACCAAGCCACCTGTGTGCAGATCCGCAACTACAGCTTCCAGTGCTTTCTCACCTGCTGCTTTGCCGCTCACCCATCGCCACAGGGCTTTTTGTATGACTTGCATAATTATGTGTGCTTGCTGTGACTGAGTATTGCCGATTAAGACGACATGATTGTGCTAAGAACTGGATTATAGTGAGGGAGAGGTGCACAAAGTCAACCTCACTCTCTCGTCCGGACCTAGCTGGATCCAGAGGCAAGACTGTGTTAGGACATCTGGAGCTAAACCTGGATGCAGTGGATGACCATGACATCTGTTGTGCCTTGTCATACTCTCCATGCTCCACAACATGCTGCTGCATCGCTGTTTGGGCCATTGAATCACAGAAATAATTTTCTCCACCCCAGCTGCCGAAGCAGACTTTCCATAACTGGAACAGGCAAATCCAGATATGCAGGTTTTTGTTTGGAGTTGCCAACTCCTAGATGGATTGCCGACCATGGCTTGAGAGCTCCATCTACCCTATATATTGCTACACAGATTCAGTTATCAGCTATACAGAAACAGTAACTTAACCCTTAAAGCGCCAATCACAACAATTGTCATCTGCTTTGTCTTCTGCTTGTGATTTTAAAAGTCATTTCTGCAAACAGTGTGGACCCAGATCAGACTGCTCCTTTAGGAGCAGTCTGATCTGGGTCCACACTGTTTGCCGGTATGCAAAAAATAGCTTTGAGAAGTTTACAAGAATATTCAGCAGACGACATGAACAGACGACATTTTCAGATGCAGTTCTTCTTGGCGCTTTAAGGGTGAAGTGCCTAATGTAGCCAGAAATGCTGAAAGTCTACAGATCTGTGGTGCTGCCAACCCTATTATATGCATGTGAAACTTGGACAGTTTACCAATGGCATGCCAAAAGACTGAACAACTTCCATACAAGCTGTCTTAGAAAACTTCTAAAGATCAAGGGGCAAGACAGGATTCCCGACACAGAAGTCCTGAAAAGGGAAGGGATGCAGAGTGTACATACTATTCTGAAATTGGCACAGTTAAGATAGACAGGCCATGTTACAAGAATGCCGGATGAACGTTTGTCAAAGAAAATCCTCTATGGAGAACTCCAACTTGGAAAATGCTCCCATGGTGGTCAGAAGAAGCGATACAAGGACACCCTCAAAGCCTCCCCAACTGAGTCACGCGAACAGATTGCACAGGATCGATTCGAGCAAAGTGGTTAGGCCTCATAAGAAGGGGTGCTGGTGAATATGAAGCAAAAAGAATCAGCAAAGCCGAACAAGCAGCGGAAAGCCAGTGCTAAGGCACCACCAAAAGAGCTTTCTTCCTCAGACCTCTCTTGTTCTATGTGCAACAGGCACAGATTGGTCTCATCAAACATGTTAGAACACACAAACAATAACACTTCACACATTCGATTAGGACTGGTCATTGTTAGTAATGACAGATGAATGATGACAGACCTATATCAGACACCACAGAATGCTGTGTCTGATCAGGGTCTTTTCACTGTTTGTCATACATATAGCAATATTTTAGACATGTCAACAGGTAGTAGAATGGACTACAGTCGACTCTCGTTATCTCGACCTCGCTTATCTTGAATAACCGCTTATCTCGAAGTGAAAATCTGATCCCTTTTCAAACATGAAAATCTAACAACAGGTAAGAAAATATTGTGGAAAAGAGGAGAAATTGCTCCTAAGGAGCAATTTCTCCTCTTTTCCACAATATTATCAATATATCTCTAACTACTTCAGGAGTAAACTTACATATACATTTGTAAAATGTGGTTGTTCTATTTATTTTTCCTTAATTCTGCAAACCTGATATGTTGAGGTACGAATATCTTGAAGTATTTCAGAGAGTCCCTTGGAGTTCGAGATAACGAGAGTTGACTGTATTTTAAATTTTAGGACAAGTATGGAAATTAAGGTTTCCTAATACTATGGGTAAATAGGGTAATAATAAAAACTAACTGTTCAAAGAATTGAGATAAAATAGCCCTTTCCACATAATGCTAATGATCAATATATTTTTTATTAACACGCAAGGAGTCAAAACTCTTAATTGGCAGAAATGATGACACAGATCAGGTGACAAGAAGATGTCAAGCTTTTGATTGATCTTGAGGGAAACATATAATTATGTGTGGTCATAAATTGCATAAGACATATTAATGTCAATTATGAATTTGTAAGGTCACAGTTTTGGTGAGAAAAGATATCTGGTTCATAACTCAAGATAAGATTGGATTGTTTTGACCAAAAGATATTGTTTTCTTCTTAATTCTCAATAAAACTCATGTTGTAGGTACTACAGTAATCAGAATTGTCTAATGGGTTGGGTATTGTAACAAGTGCGCACAAAATATGCTTTGTTGGAAAAATAAGGAAAATTGCTATGTGGATACATGTTCAACTGTGGCTGTGTGTGATTCATACCAATGTGTCAACCAACATGTAATAAACTGTCAAACTGGTAAAAATTGGGAGTAGGATAGAATCTTGAAGACAGATCATTACAAAGGACTTTACATGAATTTAATAACACAAAATAATTATGAAAAATATCCCTGAATCATCTCCACATAGTCCTTAACCCTTGCCAAACTTAATAAATTAAGATGCCATGCCCATTTTTAATTTTCAGCCAATCAGATTACTTGATCTAGGTTGTTGATACAAATTCACATACTCAATGACAAACAGTGCAGATCCAGATCAGTTGGCTTCTTCTTCAGAATCCAACTGATCTGGATTTACACTGTTTGCAAAGGCAGGGTATATCCAGGTTCAGCAGGACTAGGGTAATAATAATAAATCCTCTGAGTGCAGGCAAAATTTCAATGAAATCTATGAAACCAAACTGGTTATCATAGCTCCAGATAAGAGAAGGTATTAAGTAAATGTTTTTCTTATTTCTGCATGAGAACATGTTATGGGTACGGTAAATATCCTACAATTTCAAACACTTTATTCCATACTATTTTGGCCTAAATTTTGCTTTTTATGCATCTGTTTCTTAAAATACTTAGTGGAATTGCAAACAATGTAGACCCTGATTAGACTGTTTGACCACCACTAGGCCGGCAACATTCTTGTTAAAATGGTGGCAAAGCTGATATTTGAGAGGGCAATAATATGTTAGGTATCTTTGCAGGTAGCCCGGTCTTTTAATATAAAATCAAAGAAATTCATGAAAATATTGTGTAATTTTTAAAATGCTGAGAGTATCATGATGCATCGTGATAGGGGTTCCTCTGATAGTGATTGTATTGAGAGAGTCAAAATAATTTAGCAGGATAGTCAACCTTACAAACAAATGGATATATTTACATTTTAAATGTAATCATCTACAATAAGCAGCCATTCTTGCTGCAGTTTATTTCTGGATGCAAAACATTGAGCTATCATGTGATCTAGGCCGTGCATTAGTGCGGGGCTATGTGAGCATCCGCCTGAAATATTCTTTGTTTACATATGTTTGTCGTTTGGTGATGTCGGTCTCGCTTTGTGTCACGTTGGTCACATATCTCAATGACTTTAGGGGCAGGAAATCTGCTGCCTGGCTGTTCCAAGATCTCTGTTAAGTGAAATTTAATTCCAAATATTAAAAAAAAAAACAAGCAAATTTAAATGTAAGGTCTGATAATGAATTGATAAAATATAAGTATTGAAATTCAGATTTTGAGCTTTCACTGGCTGATGAAAAACATTAGGCTATTTTCATGTCTCTGAGTTGTTCAGGCTTTACAGAAATTACCATAGCCTAATGTTTTTTTTTCAGCAGTGAAAGCTTAAAATCTGAATTTCAATTCTTTTAACCCTTATCCTGCTGAACCCTGATATACTCTGCTTTTGAAAATAGTGTAGATCCAGATCAGTTGGCTTCTGAAGCTCTGGATCTGCATTGTTTGTCATTAAATATGTGAATTTATAACAATAATCCAGATCAAGTAATCTGATTGGCTGAAAATTTGAAGTGGGTGTGGCATCTTTATTCAGCAAGACAAGGGTTACATAATGCTGTCAGTCTGTATTTACACTAAATATTGGAATATCCTGTGTCATATACTACTATGAGACACTTCTAATGAGTAAACTCAACATATGTTCATGGAGAAATATAAATTAATAGATTTTAATTAGCTGTAATACATGTACTTACCTGCTTCAAAATATGTTTACTCCTCGAGCAAATCAGGAAGCTGTGAATCAAATTCATCTACATGTATCATCTGGTCATCAATGATGTAACAAGTATTAGGTTTCAAATAAAGCTTGGTCTACTCTTAGCACACAATGTGTGCTTTGCACAGACCAAGCTTTTTGTGAAAGCTTATATTGGTTAAAATAACATTGAGAAGTCCATGGAAAATAGCATTGGACCAGTTAATGACCTTTCATAAAGAGCTTCCGGAGCAATAGCAAACATTAAGTTTGTCTACACCCATGGGCATAGACAATAAAGTTACACTTGAAATACAATATGTAAACAAGACAAAATATTTAAACCTAAATGTCTAAGTACTTGCACAAATTTTGTTCATGTTTACTTAGAAATATGGGACACATATATACTAAAGTTTAATAAGTTTTCAATGTAAGAGGTTAAAAAAAGAACAACTTGTCTTTTTATTAAGCGTTATGAATTTTCAAGATCGAGCAATATGTGAATCCTAGTCATATTGGGACCTCCACGAGATTTAGTTTGTACATTATTATTAGAAAAAAAAAAAAAAAAAACATATCAGAACTTAAATAAGTTACCAGATCTTATCTAGAAACTTATTTTAGCATGCGTCAGATATGAATATGTTTAAACTGTTTAAGTATGGAACACAGGTCATAGTCAAACTTTCCAAAGATGGACTGCAGGTCATATTAAAACTTACCAAACTGCGCTCTGCGCTAATCGAACACTTCTCCATACATAAAAATCCAAAGCTATATTAAGAGACCTGCGTGATTCGCGCGCCGGTCAATTAATACTACCATAACTCCTGTTAAGGCACTTATGTACTGATTTTTTTTCTTCATAAAAACATAATGTTCCTGTGCACTTCTACTGAGTACCCACAACATAATGTTTTTCTGGAGAAAAAAGAAAAACATCATGTGGATACTCTTTCTTCTCTGAAGCTATGACCACCAATATACCATATTAATGCTAAATATTTGGATGCCATAATTCCTTAACCCTTTGCATGTTGGGTATAAAATTCATCACATGACATAGATTCAGATAAGGCACTTTTTGACATTCAGCAGTTCACAAAAACTTATACTCAATAGAAACTCCACAGAGAAATTTAAAGAAACATAATTGTCCGGATACTCCTTATATGTGGAGCTATATTTAACCCATCCCTAAAAGAGTAACTGGCAAACAGTGCAGACCCAGATCAGATGCCACATTCTGTGGCATCTGATCAGGGTCTCCCCTGTTTGCAAATTATAGTTTCGCCATTTTTCTCTAAGAATATCTAAATCTCGTACCTGTACATACCTAAAATTGAATTGGACTCTTCCAATATATGTGTGGGAGAATCTATTCAGTCTACAACAGGTTAATATTTTGAAATATTTTTTCTTATTTTTTGGCAGAAAACAGCGCATGGATATACCTCAAAGTGATATGATTTGTGTGAAAGGTCAAACCATATTTTCTAGGAGAAATAAGTAAAAAAATATTAAGCTGATATCCCTATTATCCAGAGCTATGAAATAAAACCTTGAATTTTTCAAAAAAAAAGAGGGCCATGATGGCCCTGTATCACTCATCTGAGTATCATAGAACCTGACCCAGAAATAATCAAGGCAAACATTCTGACCAAGATACATAATGATTACATAAACAACTAAGACAATGTAGCATGCCAAATGGACTGTGAAATATAGATCAAGGTCAAATATGTATGACTGCACTCAAGAGGTCATGCTCAGATGTATGCATATGCTAAGTATAACTGGCTGTAGGACAACAGTTACTGAGAAACTGACCTAAATGCAAAAACTTAGCAGAGTCAACAGACCGTGAACTATAGATCATGGTCAAATATGGATGACTGCCTTCAAGAGGTAATGCTAAGATGTATGCAAGTGCCAAGAATCACTGCTGTAAAACTAATAGTTACTGAGAAACTGACCTAAACGGAAAAACTTAACAAAGTGATATGTTACCACTTTTGGCCCAAAAACTGTCAAAGTTGCTTTTACCTCCCTGGAGCAGCAATGCCAAAAGTGGTTACGTCATTTCCTGCGCATTTAAAATATGCCTGGAAGTTATTTGAAAATGAAATAAAAGCACTGCATGCACGGCACCATGCCCTGCCACTGCACTTACACCAAGCAAGTGTCACAACTCTGTAAAAAATAAAATCAAAAGGAAGGTGCATTACTCTTTTCCCTAGATATTATTATGTGTTAAATTTGATTAAAATATTCAACATGACTGTTTCTTTTTTTTTTGTACATAGTAGAAATGGCTATTTTCAATATCTACTATGTTCAAAGGGCTGCAACTTCAAAAGTAGATTAACTAGAGTTACAGTTTTTGTGTTGCGGCGTTGTCTTATGGTGCTTTGTGAGTTCATGTGTTCTGCAAGTCGTTTTGTAGTGCTTTACATTTCTGTGAAGTTTTGTAAAAATACACCGCGGACACCAGTGCATAGTAGAAACAGATATTTTCAATATCTACTATGTTCAAAGGGCTGCAACTTCAAAAGTAGGTTGACCAGGGTTACAGTTTTTGTGTTCTGCATGTTGTCTCATGGTGCTTTATATTTATGAAAAATTTCGTAATAATATCTCAAACTGTTTTCAATTTACAGAGCAGACATGAGTATATGGGAGAAATGGCCATGTTCAATGTTCAAAGGGCAATAACTCCAAAAGTAGGCAAACCAGAGTTCATGTGTTCTGCACATCCTCTCATAGTGCTTTTTTATTTATGTGAAGTTTTGTGAAAATATCTCGGATGGTATCAGAGTTATGGAGCAGATACAAATGATGGAAGCGCTGACGGACGGACACACGTCCTCACAGATGGACACTTACTGGGTACTCAATGTTAAATTTCCATAGACAAAAAATGTAAAAGTACTCAACAGTAGAAAATCTACCCAACAAGACCCCCCATTAATGACAGATTCTATCTGTCATTCTTCGTTGCGATGTGCGGTTTTAGAGACAGTGGCTTTGACTTCTATTGAATTTTGTATTAATCCGCGCAAAAAAGTAGACCATGTGTGTATATTAGTACGCCATTGAATAGATACCAACCAAAAAGTAGTGCCATTTGTGCTTGATCTATGGTTCAAGTCTCCATATGAGCCACTGAGAAAACTGGCTTTAATACATGTGCGAACAACAAAGGCGCAGATCAGTCTGCGCGTCCATGCAGACTGATCAGCGCCTTTGTTGTTCGCTGAAGCTCGTTTTTTTTTTTCTCTTTTTTTCGACGGAGAAGCTTCACAAGCTCAAATGAAGGGCAAAATGATTTTCTGGAATGTATTAGTTTCTCATAGAATCTATCATTTCAGGGCTATTCAGCCCTTTGATTTTTATTATTGTTATGAACCGAATAAAGCAAACTCTATGTTAAGTATCCAATATATGCCTACCCAATATATGCTCAGTTGTGGTCTCAGACAGACACTAAAAATTTCGGAAGGTATAACATAATACCCTCACCACTTTTTGTGGCAGGGCATAAAAATGTAGTTGAATGTAGAAAATTTTGAACTGAAGAATGCATTAAAGCCAAATTGTTCAGACATAGATTGTTCATAATAATCCCTGCTGGATGCAATTTAAGAGTGAAAGAATTTACTCCCAAGGGGAGCTAATTCTTTCCTTTTAGAGCTGAACCTCTTCAGCAGGGAGGTAAAAGCAACTTTCACAGTTATCTCCCCTGAAAATGTACCCATTCCCCTTAGATCAATTCTTCTTGTTCATCCCAGAAAACAGGACTTGCAATTCACAATTTAACTCAAGATAGGAGGAGGTGTGTGTGGGGGTGGGAGGGGGTGTTGGAGGGGAATGTTATCAGGTAAATATTTTTCTTATTTCTCCATGACAATTAAAGTTGTGGGTACTCATAAGAAGTGCCTCTCAGAGGCTTTTCTAATGAGTATCTACATGTTTTTTACGGAGAAATAAGAAAAATGTCAATACTTCCAGCTGAAAAAATGAGCCATATAATTATGAAGCTGTGAAATTTTGTTCAAATCATCTCCAAGAAAAAAATGCGGTAAAAAGTTTTCAAAAGTTTTCACTAATCTAATTTCACTAATCGTCTGGTGATATTGCCCTAAGCATGTGAAGTTTTAGATTTTATTTCTGATAATGTGGCTGTATTACCAAAAGTGAGATAATTGACTTAAATTCGAGACATTTTGCTGAAACTGATATTATGCATGATTGCATAGGATAACAATGGGTAATTCCCTCTTTTTAGCCTACATGTTACCTGCTGGCAGTTGTTCATTATGACACCAAAAGTAGTCTGATATCAACCCTTCATCTGCTGAATTTAACTATTACCAGGCAACATTTTCAAAATACTTTTTTACTTAGTTTCCCTGAAAATAGAACTTCACCATAAGTGGGGTATCATGCAAACATATGTTGTGGGTACCTATTAGAAGTGGCTCACCACCATGAAAACATATCTTGTGGATACTCATTAGAAGTGGCTCACCACCACAAAAACATGTTGGTACTGATAAGAACTGGCTCACCACCACAAAACATTTATGTTGTGGGTACTCATTAGAAGTGGGTCATCACCACAAAATGTGTTGTGGGTACTCATTAAAAGTGGCTCATCACCATGAAAACATATTGTGGGTACTCATTAGAGGTGGCTCATTACCATGAAAACATATATTGTGTGTACTCATTAGAGGTGGCTCATTACCATGAAAACATATATTGTGGGTACTCATTAAAAGTGGCTTATCAACATGCAAAAGTATCTTGTGGGTACTCATTAGAAGTGGCTCACTACCCTGAAAATACTCATTAGAAGTGGTTCATTACCATGAAAACATATACTGTTGGTACTCATTAAAAGTGGCTTTCACCACAAAACATATCTTGTAGGTCCTCATTAGAAGTAGCTCTCATCACCACAAAAACATATGTTGTGGGTACTCATTTGAAAACATGTTGTTGGTACTGATTACAAGCAGTTGCACCTCAGCAAAAAAAAAAAAACTTCTGATTACAAAGGATTTGTTCAGGAGGAGTACTTTGGTGAGAATTTTGGGATAATTTTTCTTATTTCTCAACAAAAACATATGTTGTGGATACTCATTAGAAGTGCCTCACTGAGGCACTTCTAATGAGTACCCACAGCATATATTTTTAAGAAGGAATAAGAAATATTATCCAAAAATTATCAATAAATACTCCTCCTTTACAACTCCTGTTACATGAGGACCCGCAATGAAAGATTTCATGGAGAAATAAGAAAAATATCAGTATTTTTCAGTTGTAAAAGAAAAATTGCCTTTTCTGGAGCTGAGCTTATTTCAGGTTTTGTTTAAGAGATTTCTTAACCCTTCTCTGGCTGAACACCACTTGCCCTGTCTTAGCAAACAGGATCAAGTAATCTGATTGGCTGGAAATTAGAAGTGGGTGTGGCATCTTAATTTATTCAGCAAGGCAAGGGTTAACATCTGTTCGCCACAAATCTAAACAGACAGCTTAGGATTATATTTCTGAAAACTTGCCTATAATAAAATGAATAAAAGTTTACATGATAATACTCTGCCGTTATTGTGTCATGGGCAGATAACTGTCCAAAATTGATGTAATTTATCCTTTAGCAATCAAAAACTAGATCTCCTTAATATCAATGCATGAAGGTACATGTTTGGTTAAAATCCCTTGATATAACTCATGATATTGTCCTGAAACAAAAAATATGGGTGTGTCTCGGGCAGGCAGATAACTCCGTCAAAATTTGACGAAATTTGCCCATTAGCAATCACAAACCAGATCTCTGCAATATCAATGCACATACCAAGTTTGGTGAAAATCTATTGACGTTTACTCAAATTATCATCCGGAAACGAAATCAAATGGACAGATGTAAGACGGATGGACAGACAGACACACGCATATCCAACATGAAACCATAATACTCGGCCACTATTGTTTGGCGGGGTATAAAAATGAGAAAAAATATGTTCAGATTAGTTGACTATGAAATTTTTTTCCTACCATCAGTCACAAGAGGCCAAAGTGACTGATGAGCAATTACAATCAATCATTGGGACAACACCAGTGCTTCTGGAAAGTATATTGTAAAATCTGGGAAAAGATTAGATTTTCATCTATTTGTTTTACAGTAGTATAATGTGGAAAATTATAAAGGAAAATACTGCCCAAGGGTTCTTGCTAGAGTTTATTTAATTAAATTGTCTTCTTATTTCCCTCCCAAGAACTCACTTTGCATGGCTTCAGCTAAACAGAATCTCCAGATAATTAGGTTCCTTACTTTTCCAAGAAAACATGTTTTGTGATAAAATAAGAAAAATATCAACACTTTTTGGTTGAAAAAGCCTTATCTACAGCTATGGAACTTCAAAGGTTCAGTTGTCATTTTTTACAGGACTTGAATGAGGGTGGGAGGCCCAGTTTTCTTTTTAAATTAGTCAGTTTGTGGAGTCATTGATCAATAAAACTGAATTATCACTATGGAATGTTCATTGACGCACAGCATTCTGCGCAAAAAATGAGCAGACGACATTTAGATTTTTTTCCTATTTTTCCCAGGAAACAGGATTTGACATTTCATGCAAACTGTCTCCAATGGAGACAATTTGCATGAGATGTCAAAGCTTTCTTTCTTGGAAAGATAAAAAAAAAAATCAATTTGTCGTCTGCTAAATTTGCTCTGGGATTGGTAATGGTTAATCTTCTTTATGATCAAACTGTATTTACCCAACGTACTGGTTGGGACAGGCAGATCTGAGCAGATGACATAGACCCAGATCAAATGCTGCAGAATGTGGCATCTGAACAGGGTTTACGTTCTTTTCCACTTATCCTAATCAACATCAACAGGTAATCAAAGCACTGGGAGTGCTGACGGTTACAGCTGCCTGAAATTCTTTGGGCCTCCAGAACTGATTGGGATTAAGTCTTTTTCGGTATCCAATTACTCCTTTTTGGTCCTTTATCGTGTTAGTAGGACCGTGACTCCAACAGGTGATAATGCTGTCTGCATCAAGATAGAAGTTATCTGCTTTTTGTTTAGGAGTGTCTTTTCTACCCAGTTCCAATCAATATGGAATAACAGACTTAAATATGATGTCAGCTGTAGCAGATGGCTGCTGAATCTGACTCACTGCTTAATATAGACTATTCCTGAAGATACTAGGGGTGGCTCCAGACAGGGTTTGGAATTTTACTCAAAATTTCGTTATCAGAAATTTTCAATTTGATAAATTCTTTATACTATATTTACCTAATAAATATTCACTCACCTTATTCTTTACCTTATACTTCTAAAAATTCAACAAGACTATTTTACTTGCTGCAAATATGCCTAAACTGCCAGATGAGTGGCAAACAGTGTAGACCCTGATCGGATGCCGCATTCTGCGGCATCTGAACAGGGTCTAAACTGTTTGCTCAGGCCTGTCTGTCTGAATACTCTATTGAATACATAGAGTAAGATTGGTAATTTGATCAAGTGGACACCACCACCCTCAGAAATTCTGAACCCTTTATTATTAATAATCTTGTATCCAGACCTGGATATATCAAAGTTTGCAAAAAAAAACTCGATTTTTTTTTTTTTAATTAAAATATCACAACAACTTTTTTAAATATCAATTTTCAGAAGGGATCTAAGACTCTAGATAAGAAGAATAAAAGATAAAACACAGCTAAATGCGCTACTTATCTAATGCTCTGAACCATTTATAAAATTAATACAATTTAGTCTTGAGCCCCCTAAAAGGGTAATTGGCAAATAGTTCAGTCACTCAGATCAGATTTGAACTCTCACTCAGATCAGATATCTAAGAATATGACATCTGATCAGGATCTCCACTGTTTGCAAATACCATTTTTCTCTAAGAATGTCTAAATCACACATCCTGACATTCCTAAATTTGAAATTGGACTCTTCCAACATATAGTGTGGGGACAGTTTATTCAGTCTAAAATGGGTTAAAGCCAAGACAAACTGAATAAACTAACAAGTAGTCTTGTGATTTGTTTTGCTCTTAATTGATTGTGTTGAGGTTTAATGACATGTTAACCCTTGTGGGTCATTTGGAAATTGAAAATTGGAAAAAAAAAAAAAAAAAATCGCATAAACATCATCACTGATCAGTTTTTTTAACGCTTAAAGCGCCAAGAAAAACTGCATCTGAAAATGTTGTCTGTTTATGTCGTCTGCTGAATATTCTTGCAAACTTTTTGAACCTATTTTTTGCATACAGGCAAACAGTGTGGACCCAGATCAGACTGCTCCTTTAAGAGCAGTCTGATCTGGGTCCACACTGTTTGCAGAAATGACTTATAAAATCACAAGCAGATGAGAAAGCAGACAACAATTGTTGTGATTGGCGCTTTAAGGGTTAAAGTGTACCTTTAGTAGGTACATACATATTTTACCGCACAGAAGTTTTCCCGGTAATTTTGAAAAACATAAACGCGCAGTGCAGTAATTAGGTTGAATACGGTAATCTTATTTTCATTAAACCTTTACTGCTCTCTGGGCTAATTTGGCAGACCAACGACAATTTGACCATATTTTTTGTTATTTTTCCCAAAAAAAATAGCCTTTGATATTTCATGCAAATCGTCTCCTTAGGACCGTCTCCTTAGGAGATGATTTGCATGAAATGTTAAATCCTATTTTCTGGGAAAAATAAAAAAAATATTTCAAAATGCTGTCTGCTGAAATTTTTACCCAGCATGCTAAGCGTTAATTGTGTGTCACTTTAGGACGTACTTATAACAGTAGGGCATTGGTGTCTGTATTCAGGATGTCATTATAGGGCAAAATAAGGTTGTGGTAAGGTGAAATTTGAATGACAGAATCATATTGTTGACCAACAGGATTAGCAACACTTGGCCAGTGCAGTCAATTTGGCATATACATAGCTCTAAATATGTGTATATACATATAAAATGTCTTAATTCTTTCTTTATGAAAACGTGTGGTTACACAGAACTGTCCAGTTGAGGCAATTCTGTGTACTAAAAGACTGTTTTTTTATAAAAAGAAAACTGTCAATATTGTTCTATACAAAAAAAAAAAAAAAATGGATGGATGGACTTGTCTGTTTTCTTATTCTCCACAATGGGTACTTAGAAGCCCATCAATGAGGCACTTCTGATGAGTACCCACAACATGTTTTCATGAGAAATAAGGAATATATCGGGTCACACGACTTATGGAAATACCGAATACTACCGAAATACCGGAATACCCATCAAAAATACAGGAATATCTGTGAAAGACACCTACTGAAGACATCAATAGTATAAGTGAAAATACCCAGAAAATGTAACAGTCACATTCCCTTGCCCCTGTGTGCTTGTAACGGTAACATCTCGTGAAAACTGCTTGGAGAGAAAAACAAATTACGTTCATTAAATTTTCTGGTCTGAATTGCATACGAAACTGGCATGTATTAAAAATAGAACCTAAGTATTGAGACAGATAAACCTATGCAAACTGTAGACCCAGATCAGATGCCACAGAGAAAAAGGAAACAAAACTGTAGTCTGGGACAAGTATTGAGTCAAAATTTCACTTTCACAGGAACTTTTGAATAAATCTGATAAATTTTGGATACAGTTTTTACACTTGATATTGGCAGAACCCTTTACATTGTATTTCTAAAATCTAAACAAGTCCATTTTACTACCTGTAACTGTCTAACATTGCTGGATGAGTTAGACTGGCTACAGTCTCCAATAACTAACTATTTTCTTCTTATAATCAATTTAATAATCCACTAAAATAAAACTAAAATAATGTTGATATACTATAACTGCTGGTCTAGTGACCAAACTGCTGGTCTAGTGACCAGCCAGTCTTTAATAGTCATGATATTTCTTTGGTTTCATTTTAGTGGATTATCAAACATGATTATGAGAAAAATATTTAGTCACTGGAGACAGGAGCCAGTCTACTGGATGAGTGTCAAACAGTGTAGACCCAGGTCAGATGCCACATTTGCCACATTCTGTGGCATCTTATCTGGGCCTACATTCTGGGTCTACACTGTTTGCTCAGACCTGCCTGTCTGAATCTGTAGGACCTGATCAGAATAGCTCTAGACAAACTCAAAGGATAGCCAGATAAATATTTTCTTTAATATTTATCCACAAAAACATATATTTTCTTATTTATCCACAAAAACATATATTGTCAGTACTCATTAGAAGTGCCTCAATGAGGCACTTCTAATGAGTACCAACAATGCATGTTTCTATGCTAATTAAGCACTAAGAAATAAAATGCTAGCCCTGGCCATCATCATTTGAACATATGGCAGAGAGTATGTTTTCTACTTATTAAATATGACTCGATCCACTCGGACTTCCTAATTTGAACTTCCTGAACTGCTGCAATAATCAGTCTGCGCACTTGAGATTAAATTATATCAGAAAGATGTTTCCGCTCAGATTATCTATTTCCTCTAACTTAAATGCCTACTCCTAATTACTACCCCTTTACAGCGCCAAGCAAAATTTATGGATACTGTTCTAGTCAATACAGAACACAAGTTTCTTTAGATAGAACTGACCCTATGATATGTGCAGTCTTTGTACCTTCATATTAGTCTGCACATCTGCACAATCTAAAAAGAATCTACACTGGTTGCTAATAGACGTTATGGACTTTAAACATTCTGTACTGGCGAAAAGTGTACAACCTGATCAGACTGTGGACCTGCAGACCACTCGAGGTCCATGCTGGTGGTAAGGCCATTTCCTATTTGGAAGTTCATATACTGATGATCAGAGAAGGTCCTGCCCTGAAGGGCAAGTTGATATAGGGCTTACCCTTAGTTCCAGAGGGGGTATCCTCATGTTTTTTTTTCTCTATGAAAATGTATGTTGCAGGTACTAATTAGAAGTGATTTTAATGAGTACCCATAACATGTTTTTGTGGAGAAATATAAAAAAATACCAGTGGCTTTTTGTTGAAAAAAAAGTGCCTTATCTGGAGCTATGCCTTACCTGTTTCACATATATGGTATAATGAATGGCCTTTACTTGCTTTTTGCATTTTTTCGAATGTGGGGATTAAATGACACGTCAACCCTTGTGGATCATTTTGTGTAGTCTCCCAGAGAAAGGGAGAAAAGAGACAGAAGAGACAGATGGGATGAAAGAGAGGGACAGGGAAGAAAGAGGAACAGGAATGAAAGTGAAGAAACAGAAGAATTAAAAATATTCCCTCTCTACCCTTACCTGCTACAAGGATAGCAGGCCTTGCCAAACTGTAAGCCGATATCAGTTGAACGCCCTGGTGACGTAAGATACACGACACCTCTGACCACCCCCTTGCTTTGTGCAATATATGCTAGTGATGAAAGGGACTATCCCAGAGCTCCAGATAAGAAGGGTACCCACATAAACATTTTTCTTATTTCTCCACAAATACATCTGTTGTGGCACTCATTAGAAGTACCTCAATGAGGTGCTTCTAATGAGCACCACAACATATATTTTCATGGAGAAATAAGAAAAATATCAGTACTTTCTGGTTGAAAAAGCACCTTATCTCAAGTTATGCATACAAAACATTATTTCTTTTCCACAAAAACCTACTGGTCATGGTGCTTCTAACATGTACCACCTGTTTTTGTTGAGTATTTAAATTAAGTAAATATAAATTCTTTTTGGCTGAAAAAAAGTTTCTGATCTAGGCCTCTGCTTGCTGAATTCCTGGCATCAGAGATCTGCCCAGGATTCTGTAATGACTGTAACACACACTTGTCAATTTTAATAAATTAGAATTACGTATTTTCAAATTATTCAAATTTATATCAATATATGAACATACCTCCAAATTAAACTCAAAAACATATTAAACCTCTAAATGCATTTTCAGGATATTTCTCCTTTCCGTTCACAGATAATTACTGATATAACCACTACCCATATCACAAATCATTGTCTCTACTATCCAGCTATTAGCGGCACCGCCTTTGATCGGAATACACAAATCACAACCGAATACACACAAAAGAGCAACAGACACAAATCGAAAATAAAAACAATTAAATAACATTAATTTTCCATTATGCAATCACCTACTAACTCAATTTGCACCTCAGTTAGGCTAAAAGACCATTTTTATCCAGTGTAAATTAAAGTACTGACCTGTCACATTATTCTTTTCAAACAGAATGTTTGACAGTTCACGGATGAGTCACCAACACACACGTCCTTTGAAATATGCCGCTGGATTGTGTCGAATTAAAACTCGGTAGTTTCCGTATGGAGAGTGCCGCAGTCGGTCCGCAATACGCTGTATGTGATTATCATGAGTTTACAATACACAAGAAGATAACAGTTAAATTAGTATTAACTATTGTCCTCCGATCATTCCCTTATGGGAATGCTAAGTATCGTGGTCGCTGCAGTGTATTTTTAAGACATATCTATCCTTTGACTTAAAAATTTCATTTTCATGTGAAATTTTGGACAAATATGAATTTGCAATACCATATATACCCTAAATATTCACACCCCTGACTCTTTATCTTATACTTCGATCACATCTCTTCAGCGTCCGACACCTGTGAAGGTGTGTGAAATTGCTAGGTGAGCGGCAAACACTGTAGATCCTGATCAGACGCCGCGCTTGCGTCTAATCTGGATCTATATTTATACACAGTTTGCTCAGGTCTCTCTGTCCGAATGCCATTACGAAAACATGCCTATTCAAATATATTGAAAATTTCACTACCAAACACTGAAAGTTTTCAAATAAAAATCCTGATTTTTTTCATATTTCTGCTCAAAACATAGATTGTGGGTACTCGTTAGAATCGCCAGGGCGGTTCTAACGAGTACCCACAATCTATATTTTTGAGCAGAAATAAGAAAAAATAATGTATACCCCTGTAAACCCCAGTTTTACTGTATAAATTTGCTTCTGTAAAGAATCCTTAAACGCAGCGGAATAATATATAAGAAAGGGTTTGTTTTATTCGTATTTCTTCACAGAACATATGACTTGGATATTTTTAGAATCACCTCACTGAGTCGATTCTGACAAATATCCAAAACATATGTTTTTTGAAGTTTTAATGCAATATTCTTGCATAATTTCTCATTAACTGTCACCTCCTGAGCGAAGGTTTCGTGACATTCAAATTGTCATTATAACGAATTTTATCGTTGTATCTAGTGTCGGTATAAAGAGGGTTGACTGTACTTCTTTACTATGTTTCAATAAAGATAGCAGTCTAATGTATATAATTAAATGTTTGTGTAACATTTAATTTATCAAAGCATATCCTCAAAAGCGAAATCTTATTTTAGAAATTAGAGTTTGGGATCCATACTGTATTAAGGAAATGGCTAGGGCAAAGTCATATACTGTTTAACCTCTTTCTAAAGACAAATGTTCAATGTACAGTCCAGTCAATCCTCTTTATACAGACACTCGATACAACGACATACATTATTTTCCTTATTTCTGCTCAAAATCATAGATTGTGGGTACTCGTTAGAACCGCCTCGTCGAGGCGGTTCTAACGAGTACCCACAATCTATGTTTTTGAGCAGAAATATAAAATAATATCAGAGTTTTTTATCTGAAAAATTTAAGTTTTTGGAGATGAAATTTTCTATATGTTTTGAATAGGTGTGTTTTCGTGATGCAAGACTCAGCGAAACAGTTGTAATAACCAAAGATCTGCAACTGAAGAATCGCCTTGGAATGGTCAACAGAAACAGCTACTGTGATGCTTAAAAAGTGAAACTGAAATCTTATCGCAGACACAGTGCCTTGGAAGAAAATTATAACGTCAGCTTGTAAAGCACTTCTGCAACAAAGTATATCGGAACCAGAATTTTACGGTTACTTAGTGTACAGATTTAGAAAAAAATGTGGATAAAATCTAACTTTTCGGAGCAATTCAGAAAATTAATTAACTGTTAGGCTGTTTGTTTGTGTTGAGGTTTTACGACCCAGTCAACCCAATGGGGTCATGTCGAGCGCGGTCAGTTTACTTAACCACACCTTTACTGGGCAGGCTTAGTCCTCTAAGCGGTTAACCAGTATTGTGCACATTCTTTCGCCAGAAACTGACAACTGCCCTTCTTGAATCAGCGGAAGGGAGAGAATGACTGTAGAAAATATTTCATGATCAATCTCCGGCGTTAGGCTGTAGCCTGGCTATCATGCGGCAGACTGCATGCCTGGTTATCAACGAAATCACTGTTGATGGCTATGTTTCACTCTTTAATTGCACAACAGCGGTTCGGTCCACAGACTCAATGACGGCCTCTTCGTATTTAACAGTGGGTTGGGGCTTGACGATATGTCTTTGACTTGGCCCGCCATGGTTCAACTATTGGTTTTCATTTACTCTGGCACACAGTAGAATTAGCCATGAGTATCGATTTGTTTATCTTAGTGATTAATTTGATTTTATGTTTTC